>JAPEVF010000937.1:0-17340 GCA_029747585.1 Pleurotus djamor | reverse complement strand
CAAGTGGCTAATGCATTCTTGACCCCCTTTGTGCGCATCAAGTTGCTGAGAGGCGGACGAAGGCGATCCCATAGGAGTTGATTTTGGGGTTTCCAAGTGGGGTCTTTCGTTTCGGGGTGTTCGGATATCCAGCGAATCCGGTCGAGTAAGTCTGTTCTCAAGGTTTCCACAACTTCAGAAGAAAGTGAAGAGGCGATGTCTAGTGAAAGTATTCGAAGGTGTTCAGGAAGTGATGCAAATGCAGGGAATGCAGAAAGCGGCAGTGTGAAGGGGCCACGACCACTTATCGAATCATGGGTCGAGTCCGAGTCCTCCGTAATGGAAGCGAGAGTAGATCTACGTGGTCGCATAGATACAGGAGTCTCCGGAGAGGTTGATGGAGGACTTGAGTTCCAAAGGGTATCAATTTCTTCTATGATATCTAACGCCTCACTCCATTGGCCCGCAGAGACCAGGCCTTTGGCGACACTTGTCATTTCCAGTACACCGCCGATATATTTGACTCCAGCTTTCACGGTGTCGATGTTCGCAAGGCGACCCTCTTTGCGTACGATCTCAAGACCTTTCTTCGAGCTCTTCTCGTCAATACCCTTCAGCAATCCTCGAAGTTTAGATATTCGATCCAGACACTCTTCCGATTCGGTTTGTAGCTCGTTGAGATTCGTGAGCGCAGCAAAGAACGATGAAGAACGTATTGATATCTCCTGGACGAGATGCTGTTCGACAGTATCGGCATAGTGGGAGAGTTTCTCGAGAAGAGGAAGCGAGTATGATAATGAAGATGGGTCGAGACCGTCTTCATCCGATGCACCTTGTTCTGTGACTTGTCTGAAGATATGTGGGTCTCCCAGGTTCAAGTTGGGCGCGAAGAAGACTGATGGAACCGTTTCCAGCGGAGGTAGTTGAGATGGCTTTGGTGAAGTCATAGAATTTGGATCCATGGACGTGCGAGTCGGTGTTCGATCTGCTTCATAGTGTGCGTCCTCGTCATGTTTCAAGTTCTTCTCAAATTGTGACCACTCCGGCCCTATGGCACGAAGGTAGCCATCGAAGTCCTTTCGGCGCACGCGAGGTAGATCGGCTGGAGGAACAGATGGAAGAGCTGAGTGTGCTTTGGGTGGAGCTTGACGCTTATGAGGGTTGTTGAGTACGGTGGAGATAGCTTTTAGAAATGAGTGTGTGCGTGCACTGTGAATGGAACGAAGCTCACCGTGGAAGCCGTGCTTTGCACTACTCCACTCTGAAGGGACGGCGCCGAGTGCCAGGGAGGTTGTCGACGCATTCAGAAAGTCTATACGAGGCCTGGCCGTGATGTAGTCTCCGCGCCCTTCAGTCGTGCCAGAAACACTCTCTGGACCCCGACGGGAAGACTGATCCCAAGTAAACCTATATGGCCGCGCGTTTGGGATATCGGGAAGTGATGCAACGGGAGTCCCTGCTCTAGAAGGCGTAGAGGAGCCATCCGACATGATGGAGGTAGCGGACAGAGATACGTGTCACGGTCGTCTGCGTCGATGTTTACAGACCCGTCCGCGCTCTATGACACGGTTGTGGTGGTAAGTCCAAAGCTCTAGCGTTACGTAATGCCCATGTCCGTCTTTCCGATCCCAAAACCTTTGCAGAGGCTCTTCGCAGCTTTTCCTCTCTACACTCATCCTGCCGTCGCCTCACCGAACAGCAAGCCTCTGTCGCAGCCAACTCTCTGGATTCTGCCCCCAGATGCTGAGCCAGAATCAGATGTCCTGAGCGGCGATGTCGATTGTCTCAAATGGCAGGCATATCTGGCTCTTCGGGGCGCCAAGGGCCTGGCGGTTCGGTGGGACGTAGCCTCGGAAGGTGCCCTCGAAGGAAAGCTGCCAAATCTTCATGTTATGCCAGAGGACTCGCTAGCCAGCCCTGAAAACAGCGGCCTCCTTCCGGCCTCTATGATCCCAACTTGGACCAACAACACCCTTGACAGTACCAGCGACCCCCTGGATGGATATAAAGACCAGGCATCGAAGGACGAGGGCCTTGCTTGGACGTCCCTCCTTGAAACCCATGTGCGAGCTCAAGTGGTATGCCTTTGGAACTTGCGCGTGCTGAATTGAACGATCAATTGTATGCTAGGTCTTGGCGCGTCCTCCAGTTCCGTACCTAAGTACCTTACTTACGGTCGTGGAGAAGGACTCTAATGCATTGGAATCTATTATGAACCCACCCTTGCCACCTCTAACGGGTTTCAGCTCGCTCATTCGCCCGATGGGCATGCGAATTAACGCGTCAGCCATTCATGCGCGTTACTGTGAAGCCATCGCATCCCTCGCAGAGAGGCTGGGCACTGATAAGTGGTTCCTGGGGTCTGAGTGAGTGGTTCTACCAACACACTGCACGAATTCGCTTATCACCGTCCACCCAGTTCGCCAACGGCACTGGACGCGCTCCTCTTCGCGTACATACACACAATCCTGGCTACTACCGACAAAACTCGCGTCGAAGTGACTAGGCGGGTGAATCTCGTTGCTTGGGAGTATCGAGTGCGGAGCGTTGTCCGAGCGGCTTTTCAGAAACAGTCGTAGCAATCTATAACATAGTTTATGGACACCAGTCTACATACTCTACAAACATATATACTCTACACCCGTTCAATGGAGTTTTCCGTTAGATGCTTTACCATTGGAAGCTTTGCCGTTAGACGCTTTACCGTTGGGTGCTTTGCCATCCGGCGCGTCTGCGACGAATCTCTTCCTCAACGCAGCGATCATTTTGGTGAACCTTGGAAGTTCGGAAAAGTCAGTCAAACTTCCTCGCATTATCCTTGAAACCACATACCAAAGCCAGTTCAGACTCTGAAGAACGATGTTCCCGACTCCATAGACGAACACGTAGAAAGGTGGTACCTCATTACGCACACGGTATAGGTCAACCAGGAAGCTGTAGGACTACATTGGATAGCCGATGAGTAACTAGGAAGTAGTCAAAATGACGGATTTATACTTACGATGTAGCCACCCCAGACAAGTCGGATGAAGAAGAAAGAGCTGATCAAGAGGACGCCATTGACGAGCTGGAGCTTGGTCCCAGTCCGTCCAGTTTTATCCAAGAACCTATGCGTAGGTAAGTAAGGAAGGTTCTTACAAGACAAGTTCAGCTCATACCAATGGATGTTCAAGAAAATCGTGCTCCTAATTCGACATGAGCAATGTAAGTCCTTGAGCCAGACGTGAAGATGCTTACGTTTCCCAAAATAAGCAGCGAACGCCGTAGTAGGCGACAAACGGTTTCTAGATAACGGATTAGGGATCGACGGATTGAATACGCAGGTTGGAGACAACAGGAAGCGACGTCTCACATAGGCAAGCAAGTAAATAAGCGAGCAGGCGAATCCTACAAAAGTAGTGACATTAGACAAAGGCTAAGGGTTGACTGCGGACTGCGACTGACCATGGATCACGAAACCAATATCTACGAAGTTGACGACAGCGTCAAGAGTATCCCACACGAAGTATCTGTAGGTGTTATGCAGAGGGGTGTGAAACAAAAGTTATCAGTAACAATAGAAACTACACAAGCGCTGTCTCAGATGAACCAACTAACCCACAAGCGATAGCATGAAGGATTCCAACATCACGATGCCAGCCAGAAATCTTGTCACTTTCAAGTTCGCTCAACCACAGGCAACGCCATGCCCAAGGTATGATGAGTAGCGCGTGCACTTGTGAAACCACGTGTATCGACCTGTCAAAGCACGAGGGTTCAGCGCGCCCGAAGTCGGGAGAGAAAAGGGACTCGGAATGGAATACAACTAACCAGTTGTTCTTTCCTCGTCTGTTGGAAGTGCCATATGCCACCGGGAACCAGCGCTGGCTGAGAGAAGGCGCGACCACCTGGTGCACGGTCAAGAATACGAAGAAGAATAAGGCAATTGTGCTGGCGTAATCCGGGAGCTTGGCTACTCCCAGGGCATCGGCTAGCGGCTTTGAAGCAGTAACGCAGGCGCTATGGAAGCGGTCAACATACGCTGCTACGAAACCCCACATCGCGCGCGAATGTGAGCGTTGGGGTAGAAGGAAGGCGGCAAAAGTGAAAACGCGTTACAAAGGAGGTGCATGTAATTTCGGGCCGCAACAATAAATATTTCTAATAGACGCGCAAGGGTGAAACTTGTTTCTGAAGACAATGGGATTAACTATGGAATACAGAGGGGTTCAATACAGACAGCGACCATGAGAGCCATCCAGAGAAGTGCGAAGGATTCCAGAGAGCAGGGACAGAAACGGCAGAGCAGAGGGCAAGCAGAGCAAGTGGATGAACCGACGAGAACGGAGGCTTCGAAAGGTTAAGCAAGTTTATTGATGAGACTCTTCAAGTATGCAGCTTCGTCCTTCGATGAGCGTTGGTCGTCCTTCGCGAGAGACTTGCTGCGCTTTTCGAGGTCAGAGATGACGCGCTCAGTTCGAGCAGGTAGGGATTGAAGATTTTCACGGGTCGCAAGATCTGAAATATATTCAGCGCACTGAAACGGACCAGACTTTGGATGGCTACCAGTCTCTTCAACTACCTCCCTCAAACTGGCCCATAGCTGCCTTCGTTGAGCATACAACTCTTCAAGTTCGAGAAAGAATGTAGCGACCTTATCCTAGAGGGCTTGCGGTTAGAGAGATGTGATGATGACAGGTTTCACCAGGAAGACCTTGGACGCTTGATATGCGTTTCTGAAAGAGTCCTCTGTTTGGGCCAAGATGGCTTCTTCGGCCTGACAAGCAGAGTCGAAGGACAGTAGACCTTGCGCATATATGGGATCTATGTCGCGTTCATAGCGACGATGTGCTGTTCTGACGCGTTTTGCGGCCGGGACAAGACTTTCGGCAAGGTCATGAAGAACTTTGGTGCCCTGGGCCGTGAAAGAGGGCTGAAGGGAGTCGACCAAAGACATGAGGGTGTAATTATCTCGATGTGCTGGAGACCTAGGGTAGAAGATAAGCCACGCAGCACCTCGGTTGGGGGATGCTCACTCGTTCTGTAGGAGGGCATTGACCAGGGTCTCTTCCTCTTCCCACTGGAATAACTCATCCTCACTGTCGCTCTCATCCTGTCCAGGAGATGTATTGCCTCCGAAGTAGGATATGTCGCGACGGGACTGGGGAAAGAGGTGGTTCAAAGGGCTCTCTTCAACATATCCGACATTGTAGCGCTTGGAGCTCGCGAATTTGTCGTCGAGACGGGAATTTGATAACCCTCCTTGAGAAGACAAGTGAGCAAGACGACGATGTGGATATGGTGACTGATATAGCTCACNTGATNGTTTTGGGGACTTGATGCGTAGGCTATGTTTGTCAAGCGGTGAGATGGGGGCTCGGTGATGGTGATGGTGATGATGAGCTTTGTTGTGGATGCGAACCATATTGAATATTGATGGATGATGATGANGGAGGAAACNGAGAGGAATTGAAACCCCAGCTGACACAGGTACGAACAGTCTCACGGACGCCCTCTCTGCTCTCTCTCCCTCTCCCTCTCTCTCTTTTCTCCAGTCACCCTCAGCGCGTATTCCCGTCGCTACCAGTACATCGTCGCCTCCCGTGCGCACTTGTCAGCCACACTCAGCACAAATTCCTATCCTTTGTCCTTGCTTCATCAAAATTCTTTGTCACCATGAACGCTCGTCCACACAAGGTTCGCCCTCTTCCTCCCACTCCTTCAGCAGCAACTCAACTCGGCTTTTGTGCAGCAATCCATGTCGGAGCTCAAGCTCCGTAGGCTCACAGAACACAACCAACGTCTGCGGGAAGATTTGGCCCGACCACGGGTACGAGTTAGTGAAGCTTCTGCCAGGTATGTCCTTTTAGCTTGCGTGGGTCTCTCTGCACTCTCTGACCGGTCTTATTCGTCTGGTCAGCCTGATACGCTACTGCAAAACAACCAAAGACCATCTGGTACGTCCTTGAACTCGTCAACCTATTCGTATCTTTTGACATCTTGGCCTAGGTGCCCTCAGTATGGGGACCTGTGAACAAGGGCGAAGACCCATATGCCCCACCGGCACAGGGTTGCAACTGCACGATAATGTGATTCTATATGCAATTCCAATCCCTACTTGTTATCGCTCTTTGCACATCTACGGTCGAAGGATATGGACGGGGCATCGTTGTAACCCTACGCTGGCATCCTCTTTCACCACACCCACAATTATCTTCACGTAATATGTAGCGACATTCTTCCTCTAACCCATCAACCACATTCGTTTTGCACGTAGAGTTGGGCTCTCATTTCCGAGGGACAGTGTCCTCCCTTTTCTTATATGCTTGCTTCATCCATTTTTGCATACACTTGTTAATTATATTATTATCATGGAGACTCATAGGTTGCATTCTGAATATTGAATCGCAGAGATCGGAGAGACGAGCGTTATGAAAAATTTACCAGCGCTTGGCCGTTCGATATAGACTATTCCAAATTCCCATGAAGTTCGTGCCAGAGAGACCCTGCTGAGGACCTAGACTACCGACGTCTATCTAACGGCAACGTCAACCGTTCCAATCGCCAGCAGTCTTTTCAAAGTTCAACCTCGTCTTCCCCTTCGACCCACTCTCTTCGCCGGAATTCGTCTCAAGACTAGTCTCTTGCGCCCTTTCCCGCATATCACAATCGTACGAGCCTTTTCGAAGCGAATTACTTCCAAAAACTCATCTCTCGCCGGGCCCTCAGATTCTCTTCACAAAACCCTCCTTGCTTTTCACAACACAATCATGAGCGCACGCACAGGTGGTCGGCAATCCATGTCGGAGCTCAAGCTGAGGCGGTTGATTGAGCACAACCAACGTCTGAGGGAAGACTTGGCTAGACCCAGAGTCAAAGTTAGCGAAGCCAGCGCAAGGTAAGCATCATTTCCATTTTCCAAGGTTCATCCGTCTCAGACTACTAACCTGTGTATCTCAGTTTGATCAAATACTGCAAGTCGACCAAAGATTACCTCGTAAGCGATTCCGTGCATCAATTTTTGCCCTTAACCGTGAATGTGCACAGGTACCATCCGTCTGGGGCACAGTGGGCCGTGCAGAAGACCCATACGGTCAGCAAGCTGGTGGCTGCAAATGTTCCATCCAATGATCCCCAGCCACTTCCATTCCATTTCTGCTCTCGTTCACTCGCTTTCACCTCTCGCATCTCTTTCTCGTTTTCTGTTTGTAACCTTCCTTTTTCTCCGTGTTCTTATTTCTGTCCCACATATTCCCTTCCTTGCGTGTACCATAGCAGATTACCCGACTGCATTAATTCTTCTGATCCCAATCACAAGTCCGCTTGATCTCTATCTCGACAGGTTCATGGGAAGGCATCCAGTTGTCAACTTCTCGCGCCCATGTCCGCTCTGCCATCCAGCGTCAGCACCTGCCTCTATGTCCCGCCCAAACTTCCGTCCTTCATGGTGCCCGCGCAAACGCAGCCCAAAAGTCTGCATTGCACCCATCTCTTGATCTTGATGATGTTTGATAGACGTGTGTTTCTAGTGCCCCATTCAATGAGGTGATGCCCTCAAGCGAGCTAAAAATACTTCGTGGAAGGCATCGAAACAGGTTCCCATAGTGACGAACACACATAGCCTGCATGGCGGGCTTATAAGCCAGCCTCCCACTCTGATGTTCTTCTTCTTCAGCTAGTCCTCCGGAATTTACAGTACATACGAGCAGGGTAAGTCGTCCAACACGAACTACACATTGGCTTGCGGTCTAACTTGTTTCCAAAGGCTCGATTCCAATCCTTTTGTAGCATATACAGATACCTTCTCCCCTTCGTTCGATAATGTACTCCCTATCCTTCATTGCCCTCCCCTTCATCGCTGCGCTGAGCGCATCCGCTGCCAATTTCACGATCAAGGTTGGCGATGGTGGCCTTGTGTTCAACCCGCCAAAGTACGTGGTTTAACGCTTTCAAAATTATATGTTCCTCAATTCCAATTTCCTCCTCAGCATTACCGCAGCCGTTGGTGACACCGTCGCGTTCCAGTTGTGAGTCTTTGTCAGTTGCTGTCGATTCCTCCGATGCTTATACTCCTCGTAGTGTCGCAAAAAACCACGTAAGCCACGAGTTCCTCCGTTGCCCCATGATCAATAACTTAACGACGGCACGCAGTCCGTTACCCAATCAACCTTCGCTCAGCCTTGTGTAAAGCGAGCTGATCCTCCTGGTATTGACTCTGGCTTTTTCATGGTCGATGCTAGTGCAGCTACCAAGCCAGAATGGAGTTTTACCATTGATAACGCCACTGCTCCTCTCTGGTTCTTCTGTGCTCAGACAAGTCCAGCCAAGTGAGTCTATCTCTTCTATGAAAATATACAAAGAAGGAATGACGATGGTGCCCCATAGCCACTGTAACATGGGAATGGTCTTCTCAATCAACGCGCCTGCTGACAAGACCTTTGACGATTTCAAGGTAAATGCCGTTGTTGTTTTCATTTCGTCGAACCACGCGCTGAATTCCGTCCCAGGCGGCTGCAATGGGTGGTTCGAGTGGAGCCGCTGGGAACACAACGACACCTGAGACTGGATCGCTTCCCGGACAACCTGCACCGACGAGCTCAGATCCTGCTCAAGTGTCCTCTTCGACCACGAGTGCTGCTCCTGCTGCGTCTTCTTCAAACGCAGCACTGCCAGTAAAACGTGGGGCTGGTTTCTTGGTGGCAGCTGGCCTTGCCGCTGGTCTCCTACTTTAGGGTATCTGTACTTGATCTGCTCGCAATGTAATCGCAACCACAACAGAGAGACTTGCTCAAAATATAGTCGTGGGAACGCCTGTAATGTAGAATACAGCCCACCACAGAGTTGCTCCACACTGCATTCTCTGCCACTAATCTACTGCGCTTTCCGTAACTGCACGCTTCCATGGATTCGATCCGCGTGTCCAAGGTGAACAACAAGCGTAGGGTTACGAAGACGTCCTTGTGGCTGATGATCAATTCCTTCAAACGCCTAGGTTACCAACGTCTGGTGCACCAAGGCCGGGTCGACTTTGCTGGGTTCAATACACCTAACTGCTCATCATATCATATTCAGGTATGATGATCCAGGGCTAGAAGAGATGTGGGTGAGTTGGTGGTAGCAATCATCATCGCTCAGTCCTTAGATATGGTGTCCTATCTGCTAGGTGCCATATCCACTGATATCCCTGGTGACTCGATTGCCTCAAACACTGCGCGGCCAGAGTCCACTTACATTCAATTGTCGGACATTTGAGACGTTCACATTGGCGTTTGACAAGGACGGTGACGCTGGAGATGTCTTTGACAGTGTTAAGGAATTGACGGTGACAAGTGCGTATACTTCGGCACTTCGTGCGCTATCATTGACAGATGTGGATGTTGTAGAGTCGGTCAATCAACTGTATGCTTTCTTCTATCGGCCAAGTGATCCCCCGCCTACCGTCAATGGTTGGACGATATATTCCCCTAGAGACGAATATGGGAGAATGGGCATAGGTTCTAGGACGAGAGCATGGCGCTTTACCGATATCAACAAAGATTACTCTGTGGGTCGGTCGTTTCTACGAATAAAATGTCGTGTTTATGACCTTCAGCCCTCAGTTTAGTCCTACCTATCCTGCTAGACTAGTGGTGCCGACTAGGATCAGTGATACGACTCTGCAATATGCCTCCAAATACCGAAGCAAAGCCAGGATTCCTGCTCTTACCTACCTTCACTGGAGCAACTATGTAAATCCTATATACTTGCTGTCACTCTCACCAACGTTTACGCATCGCTCCTTAGGCATCGATCACGCGTGCTAGCCAACCAATGGTCGGGATCACGCAGAACAGGTCAATACAAGACGAGAAACTGATCGAAGCCATATTTCAATCTCACCATTCTCCGAATCAACGAGCAGTCGGAGGTCCTGTATACGGTGCCACCACAACCAACATCATCGTCGACGCTCGTCCAAATGTAAATGCTGTGGCGAACACTGCTAAGGGTGCGGGCACCGAGAATATGGACAACTACAAAGAAGCACGAAAACTTTACCTAGGCATCGACCACATACACACTATGCGAGACTCATTGGCAAAAGTAGTGGAAGTTCTGAGAGCGACCGATGGACTTTTCGGTGATGTTGCTACCGACTCCGAGCAAGCGTCCGGACTGGCTACCCTTGATAGGCAAGCTCTTCGCCGTTCTGGTTGGTTGAGGCATATGGCGCTTCTACTAGAGGGAACACTCATCATCGTCCGCAATATCCATGTCAACTCATCCCATGTTTTCATTCATTGTTCCGACGGCTGGGATCGTACTTCTCAACTCTCTGCTCTCGCACAACTATGCCTAGACCCGTACTATCGCACAATTCGTGGCTTTCAGGTCTTAATTGAGAAGGATTGGGTATCTTTCGGCCACAAGTTTCTTGATAGATGTGGACATCTTTCCTCGGACAAATTCTTCGTCACTCCTCCTCCCGATATGAACTCGACCGGAGGTGCGGAGGCTGCTCAAGCGTTCTTGGCATCTGTTCAGAATCGATTTGCTTCCCAAACTCACGTAAAGGAAACGAGTCCTACTTTCCATCAATTTTTGGAATGTATCTACCAACTTCAACGCCAATTCCCCAATCGATTCGAATTCAACGAACGGTTCCTTCGCAAATTACACTACCACCTTTATTCTTGTCAATATGGCACTTTCCTGTTCAATACCGAGCGTGAACGTCGGTGCTCGTCAGATTCTGGTCCCCCGCCTTGCGAACAAACCTCAAGCGTATGGGACTTCTTCAACACCGCTGCCGAGTTGGAATTGAACAAGAATCCGTCGTATGATCCTTCATTAGATGATCCGTCCAATCGGGACCCTGCGTCGAGCATGGGTGTCCTCCTCCCCAATCCAAAGGATGTGCGGTTCTGGCACGAACTATATGGCAGGTCCGACGAGGAGATGAATGGTAAACTCGTCCCAGTGACATCTACTAAAGCAACCGACTCACTCAATCCCGATGAGGGACAGGAGCCTTCAACTCGTTCCGTCACCCCACAACCTTCGCTGCCCGCACATTCTTCTCCCACTTCTCCATCTCCAGGCACATCAAGTCACGCTCGTAGCACCTCACCAGCACTACCTGATCCGCTCACCCAATCACCCTCACATCGTGCAACTCCGCTTGACAGCACGAACCTCCCGCCCCCATCCCCATCCCCATCCCCAAGTCCCAGACCAGCCATAAACAAGGTTCCTGACCTATTCTCCGGAAGCGGAGTCAAGTCCATCTGGGGCAAGTTTTCGTCAAATGCGACCGCTGCGTTTTCTGTAGTCCAGGACGCGTATCAAGAGGCTACCAAAGACATTAAGTTATCCAATCCCGGTGACACTCAGCAACACAAAACAGCGGAACTACGAAGCAGAGATGATCTATCATCTTGGAGGGAGGAACCTCGTGCTTCGCGTTCAGCAATTGCATCTTTTCCTTCTGAAGCTATGAATCCATGGGCCACCTCCTCATTTACTTCCCATGAACCATATAGCGATAATCCGTGGACTTCTGGATCGGTGTCGACTCCGAACATTTACGGTTCATCAGGGCTTCTTCCTGAAGATCCAACGATTGCGCGACCCCCAGTCAGGGTTGTTTCAAACGTAAAATTGCAGCCGCACAAAGTTGCGGAGGTGAGCAAGTTTACCCCGCCCCCTACCGACTCGGGTTCCTCCACATCACCAACACCCAGTGCCACGAACAGCAGCCAGTCGGATCCTTTGGGTGTAGGGTTCATGTGAAGCATCATACTAGATACACACGGCAATGTACAATGGAATTTTACTCTTTCGACCCTCTGGACATGTCATTGGCCTGCCTGGATAAATCTGACTTCACATCGATGAGCGGCGCGTTTCAAACGTGGGGAAATAATGGCGTGATGTTTCGCGTAGCTGACGTAATGAAGGGCGAGGTAAAGCACAATAAATTTAAGTCGACGTCCGAAACTGGCTCAGCACTTTCTAGTCTTCTCCCTCTCCTTCGCGTCCCAGTCACAATGGTTGCAAACGGTGCCCCAGTTCACGCCGCCTTGGCCCCAGGCCACTTCTTGTTCACCTCCGAATCCGTAGGAGAGGGTCACCCAGGTATTTTATCTCTATTTTCGCGCCTTTCCTCAGATACTGAGGATTCGCCACCTGCTAGACAAGATTTGCGACCAAGTCTCAGATGCCATCGTATGTCTTAAAATCGCGTCTACTCTATCGTTCTCATACTTACTGGATCGTCTAGCTTGATGCCTGCCTCGCGCAAGACCCCTTTTCCAAGGTTGCTTGCGAGACTGCCACCAAGACCGGCATGGTCATGGTCTTCGGTGAAATCACGACCAAGGCTCAGATCGACTACCAGAGCGTCATTCGCAACACCATCAAGGACATTGGCTACGATGACTCATCCAAGGGCTTCGACTACAAGACCTGCAACATCCTTGTCGCCATTGAGCAACAGTCCCCCGACATCGCCCAAGGCTTGGACCACGGTTCCCTCGAGGATCTTGGTGCTGGTGACCAAGGTATCATGTTCGGCTATGCCACCGACGAGACGGACAGCTACATGCCATTGACTGTTGTGCTCGCGCACAAGTTGAATGCTGCTATGGCCGTCGCCCGTCGTTCAGGCGCCCTTGGTTGGCTTCGACCCGATTCGAAGACCCAAGTCACCGTCGAATACAAGAAGGATGGTGGTGCTATGATCCCTCTCCGTGTTGACACTATCGTCGTGTCTACTCAACACGCCGAGGAAATTTCCACCGAAGATCTCCGTACCGAAATCCTCGAGAAGATCATCAAGCAGGTTATCCCCTCAAACCTCCTCGATGACCGAACCATCTACCATGTACGTTCCCGTTTTTCTCATTGCTTCATTCAATTGTCTCACACTGTCTCAGATCCAACCTTCCGGCCGCTTCGTCATTGGTGGTCCTCAGGGTGATGCCGGTTTAACCGGTCGTAAGATCATCGTTGATACCTATGGTGGCTGGGGTGCCCACGGTGGAGGTGCTTTCTCTGGAAAGGACTTCTCCAAGGTTGACCGCTCCGCTGCCTACACTGCCCGTTGGATCGGTGAGCATCTTGGATGAAAACACCTACTAATTGGGCTCTAATAAATGACTTGTAGCCAAGTCCCTCGTTGCTGCTGGCCTGGCCCGCCGTGCCTTGGTTCAACTCTCCTATGCCATTGGTGTAGCTCACCCTCTTTCCGTCTACGTTGATACCTATGGCACCGGAAAGAAGTCTGATGAAGAACTTGTCGATATCATCCAAAAGAACTGGGATCTTCGACCTGGTGTTATTGGTACGCTCCCTTTTCACTCACTCATAAATTTCTCATACTCAAGACCCTCTCAGTTCAACAGCTCGATCTCCAGCGTCCTCAGTACCTCAAGACCGCTTCATACGGCCACTTCGGTATGTAGTTGTTGGATTTCGTCCTGCGCCAGTGCACCCTAACGATTTCATCTAGGTAACCCCGATTACTCTTGGGAAAAGCCGAAGAAGCTCTCGGTTTAATACCTTGGGCTCTCTCTGGTTCTCGGAAGTTCATCCTTCCCTCTGCTTGGCCACTTTTTCGACGACGAAGGGTTTAGATATCTACATCGCATTTAACATATATACCTCCATCATCCGCATCGCTTTCTTCGTTACGCATTCTAATAGACGACATGTAATAGTAGGATAAATGCATCGCGTTCAACCGCGTACCGCGTGCTTATGATGTCCCGTTTTAGGGGCGGAGTATCGATCGTCCACTGTACCTTCCCGATCAAGGCCAGATAGAATAATTTTGCAATAATGAAGAGATAAACTTTTATTCTCTTATCCCCACCTTCCTGGCCCATAGTCCCAGTGAAGTCCATATAATGCTCTAGACTTCTCGTGTCTGACCTTTTGCGCTAGTGTGTGGCATCCTAGGACTTCTCTTGCATGATCCTAGTATCGATGCTGCCCCCGAAATTTGCGAAGGTCTTTCACTTTTGCAACATCGGGGGCAAGATGCTTGTGGTATCATAACATGTGGTCCAAAGGGTCGTTTCTACCAATGCAAGGCCAACGGAATGGTCAGGGATATCTTTAATGGTGCAGCTTTGTCGAAGCTGGTTGGGGGTATGGGTGTTGGGCACGGTATGTCAAGCGCTCAGTTTCTCTGTTTAGCGACTCATCATCACATCTCAGTGCGTTACCCTACCGCTGGCAGTTCCAACAACTCCGAAGCCCAGCCATTTTATGTCAACTCACCTTATGGAATAGTATTTGCTCATGTACGTCACACTCGGATGTTATCGTCGCAATTTCTTGACCGACTGCTTCTAGAATGGTAATCTCATCAATACCTCATCTTTGCGCCATTTCTTGGATGCCACGGCCCATAGGCACATTAACACCTCATCTGATTCCGAACTGCTTCTTAATATCTTGGCCAACAATCTCCAAAAGACAGGGAAATTTCGTATCAACGAAGAGGATATTTTTACGGCTATCGGAGGGATGATGGAGGAGTGCAAGGGCGCATATGCCTGTGTTGCGATGTTAGCTGGCTTTGGGATCATTGCGTTCAGGGACCCGAATGGGATCAGGCCTGTCGGTTTGGCTTCGCGCAAGTCCGGGAGTGGCCACGATTATCTGTTTGCGAGTGAAAGTGTTGTAGCTGATGCCAGTGGGTTCAGTAACTGGCAGGACGTGCAACCTGGTCAGTCTATCTGTGCCGTACACTTTCCACCCTGAACTAATTCAACTGGATTTAGGCGAGGCCATAATCATAACGCGCAATAACGTATCTCGACGCAGAGTCGCTCCAGCAGCCCAGTTTGCCCCCGATATCTTTGAATTCGTCTATTTTGCTCGTCCAGACTCTGTCCTCGACGGTATAAGCGTCTACAGGAGCCGAATGGCTATGGGCGATGCTCTGGCCGACGAGGTTCAACGTGTCCTCTCAGAAAATAATCTAAGTGTCGATGTGGTCATCCCTGTAAGCGTTGTATCTACCTTTCCTCTTAGGCTCGTCGCTGATATGCTGAAGGTCCCTGATACATCTCGTGTCGCTGCGTTAAACTTAGCTCAAAAGCTGAAATTACCTTACCGTGAAGGTTTTATTAAGAATCGTTATGTTGGCCGTACATTCATCATGCCCGGACAACAAATGCGGTGAGTCTACTCCAACTCAGGGATTTTGCACGACTGACTTCGAATAGAAAGAAAAATGTTCGACGGAAACTCAATGCTATGGCACTTGAGTTTGCCGATAAAAATGTTTTACTGGTAGATGGTACGCACCTTCTGCGTCGGATGCCCGTGTCTAAAACCTTGCTAGACTCTATCGTGAGAGGTACAACTTCAAAAGAAATCATTCAGATGGCCAAAGATGTGGGTGCCAAGAAAGTGATTGTGGCGAGTTGTGCCCCGCCAATTCGGTACGTTCTATCAATGGATTATCACGTCTCCCTCAATAATATGGTATAGACACTCCAACGTCTACGGAATTGACATGCCTTCCCGAGCTGAACTTGTGGCACATGGTCGTGATACCGTTRSCWKKGCCGGAYGAGACTGTTNCGTCAGAATGGGATCTTGGAGGGAGAGCAAGTGACTACGAGGATAGATTGTGCTGGTGGGTGTACGATCGAGGTTCCAGGCCCCGGTGCTGCTCTTGTTGTCCTGCACCCCTCGTCATCCAGTGCTTTCTTCCGAGGTAACTCGACCATCGCACCGTCCCCAGGTTCATCATCAGGTGCCATATCGACCTTGTCCACTTCGAGCTCTCTCCTTGCTACGTTATTCGCTTTGTTGACCGCTGGTGTTGCACTTGCTTGGTAGCCCAGTTTGCTCTGTAGTTAGGCAGCAATCTTTCGATCTCGCTTCCGCTGTCTCTATCTAAAATCATATCTTGATTCAAAGGGAACGCAGAAGTGAACAATCCTGTCTGTTCACCAATAGTTACTATAACTGTGATTGTGATAGAGTTTACACCATGGTGTGAACGGCGTACTAGGTTACGAACAGTCCGAACCAGAGAGAGGAATACTCCGGCCGAATCGAAGGGGGTCGTAGGGGTCATACAGTTTCGGGAAGCGCTGGGCGACATTTATCAATGGTGAGGTTATGCTCCTCCACCTCCTTCTGCCCATAAATCGTCCGCAGTCTGTGTCAAAGCGTGTAAAAACATGAAACCAATAGCTTCTCCTGGCCTAAAGTGACACTCGCGTCGGAATAGAACCAGGAACCTGTCCATTTCGAGAAACTTGCTAACCTGAGAAGGTTCCTCAACGCACTAGGGGTATAGGAGGCGTATTGAATCTTTCCACGTCGGGATTTGATTTCAACCTCAGCGAAGAGTACCTCGTGCCAGCCGATGAGTCGGAGATCAAAGCGGAACAGACAACATATACCCGACCCATGTCCCCCTTTCTGCACCCTCGTTTCGATCTGAACACAGTGAATACCCTAGGCGCGGGATAGTATGCACTTTACATACTGGCAGTACTGCTTTTGTATTGAGGGACATCACGATTGAAGATTTGCGACGTTGATGATAGGCGGCTCAATTTTTATCAGATAAGACCACTTTGTCCCTGTCACGATGCCACTCTCCGCTTTACCGTTGTACAACTCGACAGTCATCCAAATTCCATAATTTACGCTTATAGAATGGCCCACGGTCCAATCGTAATCAAGCTCAAGGATCGCCTGCGAGCCTCGGACTTTTCCCTTACTCATCCAGGCTGCGATCGAATCGCACCGACAACCGTTGCGGCCCAAATTCTAAATGGAGTGTCGAATGGCACTTGGGGTCGCTCGTAATAAATTCTTCGAAAGGCACACCATGAGTTTGTCTTTCTCCCTCTTTCTTCAACCGACGCACGCCAGTTTTCGACAATGGGACACGCAGAAGAGGAACAGGTTCAGGCCCCAGATGCCCCGAAGTCGAGAAGCCTGTTGCAGTCCATCCTGCTCATCACAGCCTGCACGATGACGATGTTGGTCAATGTGAGTTTGGCTTGCCAATTCACGACCATCTCTCATTGAGTGATTGAACTTGAACTTGGCTCGAACAGCTCTCCAACTCGACTGCCCCATCGATCGCGCTTCCAACGATTGGCAGAGAACTCAGCATCCCCGAAAACCAGCTTCAATGGATCATCTCGGCGTACTCTCTGACATCTGTGCGTTCATCCAATTTTCGCTGCGATAAAATGCTTTTCTGATACTTGGGCGCTTAGGGCTGCCTGCTGTTGTTCTTCGGCCGAGTTGCCGATCTACATGGCCGTCGCAGAACGTTCATAGCAGGCATGCTATGGCTGGTCGCCTTCACTATAGGTTGTGGATTTTGCTCTGGTGAAGATTTCAGGTGTTAGAAGC
>JAPEVF010000936.1:0-17341 GCA_029747585.1 Pleurotus djamor | reverse complement strand
GGTCACATAACTGGATGGCGTTGTTGATGCGAGTGCAAATCGTCAGAGGTGAGATATTTGACAGCTGCTTGGCAAGCTTTGGCGGAAGGACGACAAGATCGTCTTTACATATCGGAACGATTTCAACGGAGTAGGTGTACTTGAAGTTCGCGGTGTTCGAGTGGGTGTCCGATGACAGTAGTTGCTCCGAACTCTTGGACCTAGTAGAAGGATGAGTCAAATGGTAAAACCCGTGATTGATAATCTACTCACCGGACGGGGACGACACTGCTTAGAAATTCGACCATTTTAATGGCATGATTGCGTTGGCTGTAGAAAAAGTCTAATCCGTCGCGAACTTCCTTCACTGATATTGTGTCTTTCTGGGCGCCGTGCTTCAAGATAAGTTGCTCGAGAAAAAGGAAGGTTCGCTTGTGGGGGACCTTTTGTCGGACTTGCACGAGGGCCTTCCAGGTATTTTTGGCGGCAAGACGAGCACAGTCAGGACATTGACCGTGCTGGACGAGATACTCAATCTCAAAGGTTTGCTCAAGGATCGTGTTAGTGAGAACCTTGTAAAACATCAGAACACATCGAATCTTGGCCGGTTAGTTGCGTACCTCTTTTTGGATGGTCATTGAGACCCGTAATCTTTTCGAGTGAGGCTCCGTCCAGATGAAATGGGCATCGGTTAGTCGGACTTTATTCAGGCCTTTTAGTCGTTTCAGACATATTGATAGAAGTTCTGCGGATTCTGGTCGAGCAGGGGCCCATGATGATGGCGGTGACAGGAAGCGTTCGCAATTCCGGCAAAACGAAACGGACGCTATATCGGCCATCTTGTAAAAAGGACGATCCGAATGAGGAAAATTGAGTCTCTCACATTGTTTAGGAATCCCTTCAGTAATATCAATCCTAGAGCGGCGTAATGTAAATTCGACAAAGAGATAAAATTATCGAGCAAACCTACGAATTTCGCAGACATGCTACGCATAGATTGGCTGAATTGGGTTCGATCGGTACACCACAGTCTGCACAGAGCACTCGATGAATGGCTGGTGCAGGTACGAACTCCATAACGCGAGACGGGGGCGGTAGTACGAGGAGAAGGATAAAAGACTCGATCTGACTGATTTTTCGATCAGTCAGCTCATCCATTTTATCTTATCAGATTAGATCCTCTCAAAGAAGCGCGACGTGGCCGAGTTCGTTCACCCGTTCGCCAACTCACCCTACCATCACCACCACATTATCCTCATGAATCCCACCGTATAGCTATCTGGGAAGATATTTGGGGTACTCTTACCGCGCTCAAAAGCTCGAAGAAAAATGAAGCGTTCGCCAATATCACTTTTAGCATGGGCGTTGCTCTGGAGGGCAGACCTGCTTGCAGCTAGCCCACCAGTCAGGGTGTCGCTGCAGTCTGTCTGGCCCGCTTCGCCTCCCATGGTGGAAATAATGTGCGTATACAGTAAATTAACTTTATGTTTTCACTCAATAACCATATAGAGAAACCGTCGCACTGGAAAACTCTACGGCCTTTTTCGCATTTCTTGACGCGTTAACGGATCCGGAATGGCTGGAGAGACCGTTCGGTCTTACTCCAGAGGCTCTGCATCAAGCCTCGTTGGAGGTAGCGAAGGAGAAGGGCATACTACGTGATGCAGCCAGTGTCGCATCTGTAGAAATGAACCTAGGTTTGCACGCCGCAACCCCGAAGATTGAGGCCTTCTATCATCATTACGCCAATCTACAACATGCCTCGGAGGGGAAGGACTGTGGTTCGTGGGTGGACTGGTATGGGCAAGTTGTGTGCGACGTAGAGACCTTGTCCCATCTTGCTGCTGTGGAGACCATAGACCCGGTGGACGGGGGAAGCTCATCGAATGTGTTCGTATATCTCCTTTGAAAGTCTTGCGCCAGCTGATGTCCTCCATACATAGCTCGTACACTAGACCGAAGGTTCTTCCTTTTGATCACACTTATCCCCTGCCCGACCGGACCCTTGAGCGACCTCCACGCACGGCTATCCTATACGCTTCCCTCTCGTCTCTAAATTTCCGCGAACTGCACACTACATTGTTTTCCCTTTCAAGTCGGGCAAATCCACACATAGAATATATCTTTAGACATGTGCCTCCTTCAAATAGGCAGGACGAACCGCGGACTCATCTCTCAGGTTATGGCGTTGCATTAGACCTGAAGAAAACGGATTATCTGGTGGTTGATGACCGACAAGGGCAGAAAAGCGACGATTCAAATGTTGCTGAGGCCCAAGAGGGAGAGGCCTTGCCCGACCCGGTTCTTGCTCTCTTGAACACACTTGAGCGTAAAGACGTTCCTCAAGATACGGCCTCGTCTCTATCGGAAGAAGAAATCGGGGGTGCGTTGTTTCAGCTTCACCGTTGTAATGCCTCTACTTAGCGTGCGTTTCTCCAGAACTCGGTTCTCAAGCTACACAACTCATCGCCTCATCAAACGATCCCCTTACCATTCTGACACAACTATCGCAAAATTTCCCAAGATATGCGACATCTCTGTCCCGACGTGTCCAAGTCAACGATAGCTTACGCCAAGAGATTGCCAACAATCAAGCCAAAGTTCAAGGCGGTATCAACATGATGTGGTTGAATGGTTTAACACTGCAGGAGAAAGATCTCACTCCGTTTGCGTGCGTTTCCAAATATTGAAGCACGCTTCTCCCCCATGTCGTTTCTAACGTGTTTCCGAATAGCTTGCTAGGCTTGCTCAAGAAGGAGCGACAAATTATGGAGTCTCTGACATCACTGGGCCTCTCCAATGAACAAGCTCTAAATCTCCTTACACACCAGGTCATTGCCGCGGCTCAGAGTAGCGCGGGTACCGTTGATGGAATGTTTGACGCTAGTGATAGACCTGAGGGCGGGGACGTCATTGTCTACTGGAATGATATGGAGAAGGATAAGCGGTCAGTCATCGCGTTGTCTTACTCAGACCTTTTTTCTGAAGCACTTCCCTTGGTCAAGGTATGCACGATGGAACCCCTCGTTGATGCGGGTAAGCTCTAAGACATGTTATGTGTATACTGAAGGACACTCTCTGATCCTCTTACAGCTCATGCACCAAACATATCCTGGAATGTTTCACAACATCCGGCTCAACCTTTACAACATCATTCTCGCCGTTGACCTCTCAGATTCTACGAGCTTGGAGGTTATCACTGGGCCTGTTTCGAACATCATTGAAAGGGATTTCCCCTTCAGATTCGGCATAGTCCCAATCATAGAGACTGAAAATGGTATTTCCATCTTTTTTGTGACATTGACATCTCCAATGATGATTGATTCCTCAGGCTTGAAAATGGCTAAGCTTGTGAAATACCTCGTCCAAGCCGTTGGTCGCAAAGGAACAATGTCTTTCCTCCGTACTGTAAGCGCCTGTGGTTGAGGAACCTTGGTCTTCAATGTTGATATCGTCCTTTAGATTCAACCACATCGTTCTTCGACCTTTGATGCCCAACTGAAGGCGGCATATGAAGCCTTCCAAGAATCCTTAGAATCCAATGAAGAGCTGAAGTCTTTGGATGAAGTGTTCTCTGATCCGTCTTACGAATCCTTTTCTAAAATCAAGGACTACTGTCAACGCTTAGGGATCACTTTGGCTGCATCTTCTACCGGACATGCGTTCATCAACGGAAAGCATTTCAATCTAGACGACGTAAGTTCGTCTATACTGGTGGAGTGTGGACACCCTTTTGAATGGTCCCTAAATAGAATTTCTTGAGGCACTTGCAAACTGAGTCGGGTCAGCAGACGAACTTCCTCCAAGAGAAGGTGTGTCTTGAATTTAACTTTGCCATCCAATCATCTCATCTTCCTTGCAGTTATATACTGGTGAATTGACTCAAGACTCTGCTTCCCTGATGGCGACCTATTTCTACGATTTACCAACTACCGCGAAGCGTAGAAATCGACATATCTACGCTTCTTCGGAAAATGGAAATCTACGTATTTACGATCTCCCGAGCCTTTTCTCCAAGGTTGGGCATGAAGTTCGGAAATTTAATTTTGTGGTACCAAGTAAGCTTCTCTGTTTAAATTGTAACCCACTGCTCATTAGTGATGGATTTTGTAGAATCATCTATCAAGGTGTCTATGACCACTTTTGTTATTGCCGACTTCGATACCGAACAAGGTCTTCGATTGGTAGTCGAAGCTTTGAAATCTCTTGTATGTATATCCTTCGTCGATCGATATTTAACTCACCGGTGAATTCTTCATAGGAACCCGAATCCCTAAATGGGGTCGCATTCCTCCACAACCCATCACCCGACACTGAAAGCTCCTCCGCGCGCTCTCCCACTTCTTGGTTATTCTCGCATCTGGTTTCCAAGGGACTTCTATCCAAGGCCACTCCTTCACAACTACTTCAGGTTTTGACCAATGAAGTGCCTGTCGACGCTGCGCAGGAACCTTTATCAAGAGAAGATGTCTTCAGTCAGCTGACAGGCGGCGTTGGCTTTTCAGAATTCGACGCTGCATCTTATGCCTCCTACGTGAAAGTCGGGAAGCTCATATCACGAGAGATCCAGCTCAAGCCTGGAGAGCAAGGTCTCTTGATCAATGGTCGCGTTCTCGGGCCCCTCGCTGCCGGTGATTTTATTGCAGCCGATTTCGCGGCTTTGGAAAAGTATGAGTACACCAAGCGAACCGAACCAGTTGTCAATGCCCTCGCCGACGTTGTACCAACGTTCGGTGAAATGGATTTGTACGTCTCTTTGGATGACATTAACCTCGTCATTAACATGTTTGTGTAGGTCATCCGCTGCGCTTCTCACGTCCATGGCTTCCTCAGCCATCGCTGCGATGCAAGTTCCCGATCCAAGTGAAAGCGGTCTGTTCGATGCTCCTCAGCGTCCAAGGCAAAGGAACTATCGTCTGTTAGAAGGAGAGCTTACGTGAGTAGACCTGTGTCGTACATAAATCCTTTGGCTGATCCCACGATAGGACATTCACTTATGGCGATGCCCCCACCGCGGTGTACCATCTTGGCGTCTTAATCGACCCTCTTAGTGAAACAGCTCAAAAATGGTCCAGCATCCTAAAGGTTTGTCTTGCTGTCGTTTTCGTAACCCTTGATTTCTTACCAGTTGTAGTGGATAAGTAATGTCCCCGGTATCTTCATCGAGGTCCATGTCAACCCCGCCAGGACGAAGGAGGTAAATTGGATTGATTTTATGGTTTTGCAATTATCGGTTGGTAACCTGTTCCTTTTCTTAGATGCCTTTGAAGCGCTTCTACCGGTACAACTTGATCCCTTCTCTGGCATACGATGTTGATGGGTACGGCACACRTAATGCTCTCTGGTGAACATATTATCTCACAGCCCATAGGTATGAAACCTCCTCGCAAGTCATCTTCGAGGACCTCCCGATCGAGCNTATCTACACACTTGCCATGGATGTACCTCCGTCTTGGCTCGTTCGACCTCGTGAAGCGCTTTATGACCTCGATAACATCCAGCTTGGCCGTCTCTCTCCCGAAGACAACAGCGTGGACGCCGTGTTTGCTTTGGACTACCTGGTCGTAGAAGGACATGCCCGTGACTCAGCGACCAATGCGCCTCCTCGTGGTGTCCAACTGGAACTCATTGACGCCGATGAACGCCCGATCGACGACACTTTGGTTGTCGCCAACCTTGGCTATGTGCAATTTAAAGCGAAGCCCGGTGTCTTCCAGCTGCAGATCCGCCCAGGCCGTGGTAGGGACGTCTTTGAAATGGAAAGCGTTGGGAACGAAGGATGGGACAGCGCAATTGTCCAGGAGGCTGGTAACCAAATTACTGTAACAAGCTTTGAAGGGTTGACGCTGTATCCTCGATTACGCCGCCGAGAGGGGATGGATGGGGTAGACGTACTGGCCGACAGTGACGCATCTGCTGCCTCTGGAATGTTTGGCGGATTTGCTTCAAAGGTTTTCTCGATGTTCGCTCCTAAGGAAACGAAGGCAGTTGGCAACCCCAAACAAGCCCAGGCAGAGATCAACATCTTTACTGTTGCATCCGGTTTACTGTATGAGGTGTGTTTATTTCCTCCCCTTAACATTCTCTTCTCTGAGCAGCCAATAGCGATTCGCATCTATCATGATTCTCAGTGTACTTCGAAACACCAAGAGCACGGTCAAATTCTGGTTCATCGAGAACTTCCTGTCACCTTCTTTCCTGGTTCGTGCTTGCTGTAATCTTACCACCTCGGTTCACGTGCTAACCGTTCTCAGGAATTCATCCCTCATTTCGCTGAGGAATATGGGTTCCAGTACGAGTTGGTGACATACAAATGGCCCTCCTGGTTGCGTCAGCAGAAAGAAAAGCAGCGAGTCATCTGGGCTTACAAGATTCTCTTCCTTGACGTTTTGTTCCCTATGGACCTCAAGAAAGTCATCTTCGTAGATGCCGATCAAATAGTTCGTGCTGATCTCAAGGAACTCGTTGATCTCGATATGCAAGGCGCCCCTTACGCATACACACCAATGGGAGATGACAACTATGACATGGAGGGATTCCGGTTCTGGAAGACTGGGTATTGGAAAGACTTCCTCCAGGGCAGACCTTACCACATCAGGTGACTCCATCTCCGTTCCTCAAGATAACCGACAACAACTGACTTCCTCGACTTTTTAGTGCCTTGTACGTCGTTGACCTCGTAAGGTTCCGCCAGGTAAGCCCTTCGTCATTGGTACATCTGAAATCACGCTAAAACCATCGTGGTTGCCTAGATCGCTGCAGGGGTGAGTGACGCATCGAAAGCCGTTCCGTTGTATCAGTCTAAATCTTATATCCCCTAATTTTAGGACATGCTTCGTGGCCAGTACCAGCAATTATCGGCAGATCCTAACTCGTTAGCTAATCTAGATCAAGGTAAGCTGTATTCCGATGCCAGTTGTCACGGTTTCCTCAGTAGTCCCCGTTAGACTTGCCGAACAACCTCCAACGCGAAGTCCCAATAGTACGTACTAAGTAGAAAGGCTTTCTCATCTTACCCACGTCCGTTTCCAGTTCTCCTTGCACGAAGATTGGCTATGGGTACGTGCTTTCTCTTCGTTCGTTCTGCTTTGCACATCCTTACCAATACTTCCCGTGCAGTGTGAAACTTGGTGTATGTCTGCTCTGTTTGTGTAGTCGTGATCGATCCTCATACGAATGGTCCCTGTTTTTAGGCAGTAAAGACCGCCTCCATCGCGCCAAGACCATAGATCTATGCCAAAATCCTCTTACCGTACGTTTTCCCTGCCTTTATCGACTCCCTCCACCAACCCCCGATTCTTCATCCAAACAGAAAGAGCCCAAACTATCGCGGGCCCGTCAGATTCCCGAGTGGGAAGTCTACGACGACGAAATCTCCCGATTTGCTCAGAAGCTCGCTCAAGACGGTGTCCTCCACTCTCGTATCGCGGCTGCTGATACCCGGGTACTGGCTGATGCTGGCACCGCCAGCTCCGGTGTATCGGAAGAGAGTATAGTGGAAGAGGGTACGAAAAAGTCGGATGAAGAGGCGCACGAGGCGCCAAGGGATGAGTTATAGTTCAGCTTATATCTAATTGATCTATTCTTAGCATCTTCTCTGGCCGTAATCGTGACTTGAGGCCAAGCCAACTCGAGTAGAAAGTTGAAGTGGGTTTGCATGACCGGCTGTTCTCCGGTAAATTTTGGCTCGCTTGCCATAAACCCGAACCCTGTTTCCTTCCATTCTTCAACCTGGCGTTGTTTTTGCGACAAACGAGAAACGCCTAAACTCGCGAGAATACGCTGAGGAACAAACTTGAAGCTTGAAGCCGCCTGTCTGGCAATTCCTATGCTTCCCGAATGTCGCGTGGAGGATGTCTTAGAGTCTTCGACAGCGTCAGTACCTTGATGGGCTTCCCAACTCTAGGCGGAAGCAGAATAATCCGACCGCATCAAACGCGAGTGCGACACGGTCTTACGGCCGAACGTACCTTTCCTTGTCTCCACTAACTGCATGATCGCGTTTCTCAGCGCTGATACCGCTTGTCAAGCTTGCGACTTCGATGTCAGATGGCATATGTTCTCTCGGGGAGCACATGCCTCCTCTGACCTGAGGCGTTCCTCTTGTTGAACATAGAGAGCTCGCGTCCTATGCTACTCTAGCTTCATACTTTTCAATCTTCAATGGAAGGTCCCACCTAAACTTCCTTTGCCGAGGACTCATGTAAGTACTCACGAAGAAGAAACATCAGACATCAGTCACATGGACTTGGCCAAGTACTTAGCAAGAAGCGGGGACAACGTTCACTCAGCATTCTCAGTCACGTTCGATTGGCGGGGAACAAAACTCGGTCAGAGACGAAGGGGACGAATCATAGCTATGAATGGCTCATGCATCATTCCATTCCATGGCCACAGCGAATAAAGACCGCACGGTGAAAGTGCTTCAGTGTGCAGGTGATAGGGAGCGGAGATACCGCGCTCGCAATGGAAGAGACTGCTCTTCCTTCATTGGACGGCGTCCCGTAAGTCCTCAAATGGAGGACAAGGAGACAGGAACCATTTCGAATGCGTCCATGGGCAAGAGGAGGATGAGGGACCCCACTTTGCCGTGTGTCCATGCATTGAGCACTCTTCACCTTCCCATAGCCTGTCCAAAACGATTCCATGCCTATAATTAGCTCCTGCAAAGATAGCCGGTTGGATTTACCCAAGAAATTCATATACTACTTGTTGATTGCATCAACGCGTTTACTTCTGCTGTGGTCAAAGGCGGTGACAGCGGCTAACGAGGTTTCGACATCTTCCTTTTCAGATAACGGCAACAGCTACTACCCATTCGCATTACGCCCGTCCGTCCTTAGACTGTAGCCGTGAGACGTGCGGTTGATTTCGCGTGCGGTCGTTGTCCACGACAATTACCAGGAAACAAATACGGTGTTGCTCGATCGTCAAGTGAATATAATGAATCACTACTCATTGGCCAGTATAAGTTCTATAATTATACGTCGAGACAACCCTTGAAAATGAACTTACCGAACAGCTCAGCGAATAGTGACTTGTTCTTGGCAAGAGTCGGGAAAGCGACACTTCGCCTCGATATGATGCCACTGACGCTGATGGCGTGAGCCATCATCATTTTCGAGCATTGACTATTGATGAACATCGCTGAACGATTGGCCGCCCATCCTGAAACGTCCTATGAATGTCGTCAGCCTAGGAAGAACAGGGAATTAAGCTCCTGATGAGTTTTGTTGACCCAACACCAAGGCCCAGCAGTAGCAGCAAATTGCGTCTCACCGTTATTGATTGGCGCGACTTCTTTGATCATTGAAGAAGTTTTATTGGTTGATTAGCAGGGAATACATCATGATGCGGCCCTATGCATATGACCGTGTTGAGATGGATCTCTTGTTGGCTTCGTTGCGGACTTAATACAGAGAACGGCTAGCAGACGCGAAATGGTCGGTGTCCCCTTCAAACTTGCTTCAAACTCTGATAATTCCCTCAGAAGAAGATTGATTTTCATGGGTATTCTTCATGAGCGTGTGCTTTACGATGGCTAGTCACATCTATGAAGCTTGGATTCCATTAAGTCTGAGATTGGACCAAGATTGGAGGGAAGAAGTGGAAGCAAATGCTGTTGGGCGCTAACTGGAATGCTCCTTGGACCTTGGCTGACTTGTAATTTTTGCGGTTTTCAGCGATCCAAGGGCTTTCTCCTCGAGGACGCTGCTCTTGTACTCATGCTCGCTCCCAGCAAACCAGATGGCTTCTCATCGACAAGAAGGTTCGAAGTGCTGCTTGAAGAAGCTTGCTTCAAGCTCAAGATCGTTTTCACGCACCTCCAACGTCTACTACTCCCGTGCTCAACGCTCACGATGTACATGACGCACGATGCTCATACTCTTTGCTTGTCCATCGTCGCGAACCTTGAGGCTGTCAGGCTCGGAGAACGGGGAATATCATGTGCCCCCCTTCTTAGCCCATATAATTCACCGTGATACACATACGACCTGTATAATTCGTGATCCGTAGCTGCTATCGATCCGATTTCCTCGACGCAAGGCCAAATCACCTGAGGTGGTGCCACACAGGAGGCTCTCATCCGTTTATTGACTTCTAAGTTCTGGCTGCGCGGATTGTGAGTTATCCGGTGACCCGTTTGCTATGTCTATAATTTGCTTACATCCCTGGCTGTTAGGTCCCACGTTTCCGAACTCAAACTGCAGCGCAGCTTCGGCTTCAGAGTTTGAGTTCGAGCTTGCGCTCGAGTGCAAGTCGTACGACCCCTCGTGCATGCAAGCGGGTGTCAAAGGAAATGACAAGTGGAGCAAGTTGCTCCCCCTCCGACACATGTCGAAAGTTATAATTGTCTCTTGAGTTACCTCCCCAATCTATTCTCTCTCGTCTCTCGTGATATTTCTGACTGTCATATGGTTATGGAGACATCCTTGGGGATTGTTCCGTAATCTGTGGGGAGAGAAGTGTTTTCTCCTTGTACTCGATCTCCTTAGGGCTAAATCCATTCTCATCATCAGACTATGACGACGGTGTGTACGCTTGCGGCGCTATTTTGACATATTCAGCTTCAGGTGAAGGTAAGACTTGGGACGTCGACGTTATCGTTATCTGAGACTACGCCATGCCAGGTAAGTCATTGGCTGGGACATGTCAAGATGAAGGGTTGCCCACTTGCCTGAATCTCTTCGCTTCAATCTCAAACTAGTTCTATGCCTTATCTACGCGACATAAGTACAAACCTAAGTATGTTTGATAACCGGGGGATATGTTGTTCGTATTGCGATTCGTTCATAGGGAATCCTGCGAGGATATCTGATTTCAACAGTTATTTATAAGACCTGGACAAGGGTAGTTGACGATAGCTTGTGTGGTTCCGAGGGCTTCTGTGGATGCACCTAACAAAAGCTGCTTGTAATACGCATGAATAGCAACCCTGACCGAAGCGAGTGGAAATAAAAAGGCCTTCGTCCTTGCAGTCAACGCGGGCATGTCCCTAATGAAAGTTGAGACGTCTTCTATTGACCGGACGCAACATTATAACGTTAACCTCAGTGGGAAGCTACATACCGCACAGTGACCACGGCTTGAACTCGCACCGAATACCTGCACTGCGCCAGCAACCTTGTAAGCCTCGTCCAGTTAAGATAGGAAGTGACCGGGAACCTGTAGACCAAGAACACACACGGAGAAGATTACAGCATCGTTCATTGTTCTATAAATACACGAACAACTATGATGTTGTACGTTAGGTGCTTACTGCATAACCCAAACACCCATCATACATGAAGAGGTTGTTATTTACTTTCTAAGATCGAACTCCGTGATCTGACCGGAATTCACGAGCGATAATTGGCTACAGAACCCAGAGCTTGAGAACATCGCCACTTGATGATAAGAGCAGGTACAAATTGCGGGACTGTGGGCGAGATCGCTGCTGAAAGGGGGGTGGATGATGGGGGCTGAAGCGGCGGTGCTATAAGAAAGGGGATTTGGGGTGCAAGGACGGAGACGATTTGACCACAATTCAAATACGGAGACAGCAAGGGAAGCAATCATGCAGCGTGGTGTCGGCTTCCAGTCACTTCGATAGATAATGAGCACGGAGATTTGAGAACGGGGTCGAGTCGAGTTCGCTGCGACAATGGTTGGGGAATCCAAGACTTTGCCATGCCCGTCTGGAACGACGCCACCAGTTGGCCACCAGAAGAAACGAAAGCAAATAACGGTGGTGGTCGAGCTGATGGGGTAAGAAGACAACATGAGACTAAGATTGGGGTGAGATAAATAAAGCACCTACATCATGCATCATGCGTCAGATTCCGTAGACTTCCTGTTCGGAGACTTAGCTTTAGCCAAGGGGAATTGAGGGATTTGTGGATGATCATGATAGTGTTTGCGTCCGCTGCTTACCGTGCATCGAATACCCATTAGCCCAATGCCCACTTCCTATTGCCGACGGTTTCGCCTGTCACCTGCGTGTTCTGTGAAGCGCAGCCGGATAATCCTCGAAGCGGCGACGTCATGAGAATAAGCGAAGCTTCCGTTCGCGTCCGACGAGTTGTTGATATCTTGCTGTTGGTTGTTGCGAATCGATGTCTCCGTTAACTATGTAAGCGGATAAGTGTTAAGCAGCAACAGGAAGTAGACGGCGTCTCTCGGCGGTATCGTCGATGACATTCTTGCCAGACCGCTCGCTCGTGGTCACGGTAAGCTTGTAAAGTAAGTGTCCGGCTGAACGGGAGTACGGGTCGATTATTCCATTGTGAAGGTTTGGAAGAAGAGGTGGGTTGTGATAATCGTTGGCCCTCGACACGAGGGGGTTGATGTCGTGCACTTCATTTGTTGTTGGAGGTGCCGGCGGGCTGCCCCTTGGTGAATAACTTGTGACGATCTTTGAAATGAAGAAAGGGGGAGGCGTTGGAGGTATCGGTCCGACGACAAGGGGGCATCTGTTTATGTTCGGGGACCTGAGCTAGCAGAAAAAACATACGAATAAATCTAGTGAGTTAGCAACGAATTAGCACGGTCTCCAAGTCGACTCTGCGATTGTTGCTGCAGGACTTACCAGCAGCAATAGAGTATGTTCTTCTTGGAATATCATAGCAATGGGATTGGCTGGGAGGAGATTGATCGAGGGACGCGGGCCTATAGCCACGTGGCTTGGCGTGATATTTGTTCCAGGAGAAAATGATCGGTCGGATGGTCAGCGCGATGATGAAAGGCTTCGATGGCGTCGCATGCGTCTGTGCGAATTGTTCCTCGTCGCCGTAGAAAGCGTTACATGCGCTGGTCGGCCCTTGGGCTCGGACGCCATTGGAACGCTAGTAGCAAATTGAGCTCAGCGTGGCAACTCCCAGATCCTTGTGTCCACTTAGCTACGTGGTCACGCCTTGGACTGCCCATGCGACGACCCAGGAGCTGTATCGGAGCGCCTGTCAAGGTCAGCTCTTGCTCGGGTCAACCAGTCACTGCTTTTTGACGTTGTCGAGCTCGATGAACTGACCTCTGTGTGGGGAAATATGCACAAGTTGATGAGGACCGGTGAGATCGGTTTCTATGGCAGTCTCCAGTCCCGGGGCTATGTTTTATTGGGATCAGAGAGAATGTCAGAAGGCGTTGCATGGAGTGATTTTTGTGAAACGGAGTCTCCCTCTTCTCGCGTCCCCATTTCCATTTCCATGAGTCCATCTCCCCCAGTTGGACGTCTTGCACCTAAGAGAAGCCAAGCCCCGTGAGCGAAGGATAGCGCGAGTGGATGCTTGGCATGGCATTTCGTATGCGACCAAGCTGGTGCTAGTTAATTCAGAAGCACTCTGCACGCAGGTCGCGTATTATTTATTTACTTATTTATTTTGGACGGGGTTAGAGCGTAGAACCACTCGAGCGGACGAAGCGGACAATTTATATTCCTCGGGATTTGCTAACTTTATGCTTCAAGATAACGGTTCGTTGAGTTGACTGAGCCGAGGGTCGCCGAAGCCCATCTCCCAATCTGCCATTGTTTGTCCCTGTTTACGCTGATCTTACCAGGTATCGTCTGAAATAAAAGCCAACATACCGGCAGCCGCCAACGCCTTCCTTCCTTCTGAACCATCACATCCCCCGTCCTCCTCCTCCTCACCGCCAGCCCACCTCCTCGCCCTAGTCGTAATTTCTAGGCAGCGCAGGGTTTAATCCCTAGATCCCTCTTCCCCCCTCCACCCCCGACCTCTCTTGTCCATTCACCATGACAGGAAACATAGAAAAGGAACAGGGCGATTCGCCCGTCGTAGCATCTAGCCGTTCTAGCGGCGAACAACCTGTACCAAAGAAGAGGGAATATAAGGATTTCGGCCATGAAGAGGAAAAAGCAACTCGTAAGTCTCACCCAGTTCTTCGCTTTCGTGGCACAGTAATTTAGTTCGAATGCCAACTTGCAGACGCAAATGTTGACATGTCCAAGGTTTGCCTTCTTTTTCCACTCCCCTTGGAAGCGTATCGTAATTGCTGCTTTTCAGATTGAGTTGAAGGCTGAGGATCTCTATGACAAGGAGAAAGTCGACCTGGAAACTATCGTCATCGAGGATGTCTTCACGCTCTTGCAGTGTGATGAAAATGGTTTAACGGATGACGAGGCTGCTCGTCGCTTGGAACTCTTTGGTCCAAACAGGCTGGAGTCGGAGGAACAGAACCCCTTCCTGCAGGTACGTCTTCCGTTTACTTCTCGGCTCATCATGAATTGACCCGCGAACAGTTCTTGTCGTTCATGTGGAATCCCCTCTCATGGGTCATGGAAGCCGCTGCTCTCGTCGCTATCGCTCTGTCAAATGGTGAACACCGTGCACCAGATTGGCCAGATTTCGTCGGTATCGTCCTCCTTCTGTTGGTCAACTCTGGTATCGGTTTCTACGAAGAAAGGAACGCTGGTAACGCCGTCAAGGCCCTCATGGACTCCCTTGCCCCCAAGGCCAAGGTCAAGCGTGCTGGAGCTTGGAGGGAAATCGAATCCGCTGAGCTCGTTCCCGGAGATATGGTCTCGTTCAAGATTGGTGACATCGTTCCCGCTGATTGTCGTCTCACCGAGGCTATCAACGTATCTATCGATCAAGCCGCTCTTACTGGTGAATCCCTCCCGCAATCCAAGAAGAACGGTGACCAGTGTTTCTCGTGCGTTATCTGTTTGTTTGTTTTTTGTGGAGAGCAGGGTCTGATACAGGGTTATTTATAGCGGTTCGACCTGTAAACAGGGTGAAGCCGAAGGTGTCGTTATCTCCACTGGTGCCAACACCTTCTTCGGTCGTGCCGCTTCGTTGGTCGGCCAAGACGATGACACCACTGGTCACTTGCAGAAGATTCTTGCTCAAATCGGATCTTTCTGTTTGGTCGCCATTGGTATTTTCGTTCTTGCTGAAATCCTCGTCCTTTACGCCGGTTTCCGCTTCTCTTACCGTCGCGGTCTCGACAACATCCTAGTGCTCTTGATTGGTGGTATTCCCATTGCCATGCCTACCGTCCTGTCCGTCACCCTCGCTGTCGGTGCCCAACAACTTGCCAAGCACAAGGCTATCGTCACCCGTATCACTGCCATTGAAGAATTGGCTGGTGTCACCATTCTTTGCTCCGACAAGACCGGAACACTCACGACCAACAAGCTCACCATTGATCGCAACACCATTCGTACATACGGCCCCTTCTCCGCCGACGATGTTATCCTTCTCGCTGCCTACGCTTCTCGTACCGAGAACCAGGATGCTATCGATACTTCCGTTGTCCAGGCCATCGGCGACCCATCCCGCGCTCGTGCCGGTATCAAGCTCCTCGATTTCAAGCCCTTCAACCCTGTCGACAAGCGTACCGAAATTACCTACCGCGAAGAGTCTACTGGCAAGCTTAAGCGTGTCACCAAGGGTATGACCGGTATCATCATCGAACTTTGCACGCGCAACAAGACTGAAGAAGTTGAGAACCGCTTGGAAGCTGATGTCGAGGAGTTCGCCACCCGTGGTCTCCGCGCTCTCGCTGTCGCTTACGAGGAGGTTGATGGTGATGACTTCGAGGCTGAGGGTAACGGTTTCGAGCTTATTGGTCTCCTCGCCATCTTCGATCCTCCCCGTGACGATACCAAGCAGACCATCGATGACGCTGTCGCTCTCGGTGTTAAGGTCAAGATGGTTACTGGTGACCAGCTCGCTATTGCAAAGGAAACCGGTCGTCGTCTCGGTATGGGTGACCACATGTACCCCGCTAAGGTGCTCAAGGATGGACCTTCCCCCGGAAGCAAGCATCGCAACTTGGACGAGATGATCATGGATGCCGACGGTTTCGCTGGTGTCTTCCCCGAACACAAGTACGAGATTGTCAAGCGTCTCCAGGGTCTTGGTCACCTTTGCGCCATGACTGGTGACGGTGCTAACGATGCCCCCGCTCTTTCCCGTGCCAACGTCGGTATCGCTGTCGAGGGTGCCACCGACGCTGCTCGTGGTGCTGCTGATATCGTTCTTACTGAGCCCGGTCTTTCCACCATCGTCCACGCCATTCGCGGATCCCGTATCATCTTCCAACGTATGCGTAACTACTCCATCTACGCTTGCGCTGTCACCATCCGTATCGTCGTCTGCTTCGCCATCCTTGTCTTCGCCTACAAGTTCGAGTTCCCTCCATTCATGGTTCTTATCATTGCCCTCCTCAACGATGGTACCATCATGACCCTCTCCGTCGATCGTGTCCTGCCCTCGATGACACCAGATAGTTGGGATCTCGCTGAGATCTTCGCCTATGCTGTCGCTTACGGCTTGTATTTGACGCTGTCAACGTTAGTCTTCTTTCATTCCTTCCTAGCGATGTCAGAAACTCAATCTTGTTTTACTATTCTATTTTAGGATCATCCTCGTTGTCGTCATTATGGAGACTACGTTCTTCCAAGACAAATTCGGTGTTTCCCTCGACAATGCTCCTGGTACCCGCCCCGACCCCAACGACAGGCAATTGCACATGGTTGTTTACCTCCAGGTCGCCATTATCTCGCAGGCTTTGATCTTCGTCACCCGTTCGCATGGATTCTTCTTCATGGAGCGTCCATCGTTCGCTCTCATGGGTGCTTTCGGTATTGCCCAGCTTGTCTCGTCCATCATCGCCGCCTACGCCAACTGGGGCTTCACTAACATCCGTGGTATCTCTGGTGGATGGATCGGTATTGTCTGGGTCTGGGTAAGTCTAACATCGTGTTTTCTGCCACCGACCGTTTACTCATTCGTTTTCGTCTAGAACATTATCTGGTTCATCCCTCTTGACTGGATCAAGTTCGCCATGAAAGCCACCGTCATCAAATACCTCCGTGCCCGTCACGAACGCAAGCAAGCCGACCTTGTCAAGCAATCTGGCCTCGAGATGCACCGCACCCAATCACGCGCCGCTTCCATCCACGAGTCCCTCTACTCCAATCGTGTATCTTTCATCAAGCGTGTGTCACGCAAGGTTGGCTTTGGTGGAAAGATTTCGATGAAACCCGAGGAGCTACAACGCTTCAGCTCGATCCAGGCCCAACGCGTCGGTCAGACGTTGGCCCGCAATCCCTCTCGCACCGCATAAATGTTTTGCACGCACATATAACTTGTACCCACATAGAGCATAATCAATACCCGATTAACCCTAACGTTGTCTCCCTGTCCCAATTGTATCCTATCTTCCAGGTCCTCCATCCCTTTCCTCCCTCCCCCTTCCATGTAGGCCGTTCTCGTGTTGTTCACAACCTCGCATCCATTCATCAGTTTACCCTTTCCCTTCCTCCCCCTCCACCTACCTCCCCGATCTCCCCCTTGTCACTATGAACCAACACTTCGATGCTTGTATGTGCGTCAACCTGTTTTGTGGACAATTTTTT
>JAPEVF010000935.1:0-17347 GCA_029747585.1 Pleurotus djamor | reverse complement strand
TTCATCGGCCACAACCAGAGATTGACTTCACTCGGTGCGAATATATTACCAACACCACATTTGAATTATGGTCATTGCTCCAGCGGACATCCTACGACGACTGTCATCGCACAACCATGCTGGTAACGAACTACACCAGTGGAGTGGTCACTGCCTTTATCGAAAATAGTCTAAACAACCAAAGCCATCACTTTGTTGACAAGATCGGCGGAATCTCCTCCGTTGTTCCTCTTTTCTTGTCTGCCGTCGACTACTATTGGAACCACACTGTCTCCCAGTTGAACCGCCGAGTCCCCCCATACGCGTTTGCCTCTTTAGAGCAACTACTTTGTGATGCATTAACTCTTGTCAACTCTCATCACTTCCGCGACCATGTTGATATTCCGAGCAGCGTCTGCTATCTGACGTCCGCTATCCACTGGGTACTTGGCAAGACCCGTGTTCACATCCTGGAACGCCTTCCCCAGGATTTCAACAATGGCTACCTTGCTCCCAGAACCTACATACAATCTTACGTCAAATTCATCACGACCTCCCTCTCACACCCACGTTACTACTTGGTATGGAACGACCTCGACATGCGAGTAATGAAGACACTTCGATCAGGCCTTCCATCCGACTATGATCCACTTTCGAAATTATCGGGAGTGTTCTCTCTCCTGGCAAACTGTCTTACATTCAATTCTGAATGGTTTCCCACTATCCTGCGTAAAACAATGAAGCTACGCTCTCTTCCTACCCTCCCAGTATACCAACCAATTTGGGATGCCTTCGACAACAATCTTCACGCATTTCAACTCAGCCTCAAGGGTGCAATGATGATTGCAGAACAATATGACTCTTGTCGGACGGTTCGTCTCGTATATCTTGCCTTGACTTTGTCCTGACACGGATGTTCGCTTTTTACGACGTAGTGCAGGCAGAAATCACGGACGCGTAAATTGCGCGTCTGTTCTGGATGTCGCGTCGTTAGGTATTGTTCCACCCTCTGTCAAGGCACCGCTTGGGCAGAAGGACACCGTTACTTGTGCAAACTGTTGCGCCTGAGCGGTGGTACGTCAATTTCTTTGTACATTTCAATCCGCTCGACCTCATGCCTTGCTATGCTCTTAGGAACTCATCCCCTCTTTCGCACCGATGACAGCGTCGGGCTCTCCTACGTCGCCACCTTGGAGCTTCTTTGGCGCAGGATGTGTGAATTTAGCACTTCCGTGGAAGACGTTCTCTCTCCTCCCGGACAGTCACCTCAACCGCTTCCCTTAGGCGAACTTCCGCTTGTTTGCCTCACCATTCCAAGGCAGTCATCCAATGTCCAACTGGAGAGAAAACGATTCCAAGACTTCCCCGGCATCTTCAGTGGCGAAGAATGGTCAACGACCCTTGTTCCGCAGCTCAAAAAGCACATCGATGCAAGGGAAATCCCAAGTTTTTTGGTTGTTGTTTCCCTCACTCTTTTCCATGATGAATATCTGCATATACTAAGCCCCCTTAATACCCTCCGTTTAGCCGGCTTGTTTCTGGAAATTGATGAGTCTTACGCTGACTTCTGAACATCATGTAGTGTCCGTGGTATAGTTTGATCGCCATACCCAACCCAATCTGAATATAACCGCTAACAATGATTCGCGCGTGCATTACTGTACATGCGACTCGCCTGCGACAGCGAAGGACCGACGGTGCGATACCAATATGTTTGGTAACCCCTCAACATCCCGATCTCCGAGTCTGGTTACAAGCCCCTAACATGCACACTATGCCAAGCGAACGATCCTGTCCAACCACCCATCGTGCTTAACCTTCCGCGAGGTGCTTCCCAAAATTCTAAGTTCCTTCTACGCTCCCTACTTACTCACGAGCAGGAGCTTAACAATGGAAGCTACTGATCGTTCACAGCTGTTAGAGTTAAGCCAACCACTCAGGGTATTGATGCGTCATTCTTCGCCAGCACGCTAATCTAACCTCATCATCTCAGTCTTTTGCCCAGAGAGCAGCCACCGGGTCTTCGAGTTCAATCCGAGCCTTGCACAATCACCTATCCGCCATTCAAAGTCGACTCACGTGGAAAGAGCGGCTCCTTGTCGCGCCGGTTCTTTTAATCAGTCTCGAGCCAAACGCTATCCCAGACACGACCCCATCACAAGATCCCTCCACTACGCAGTCAATTACGGATGCCATCATCTCATTGAACTCCCTGGCGCATCTTAGACTCTTTGACCTAAAAGATGCACACCTCACTTCGGCTACTGACTTCTATCTTCGACACCAAGGAATTTTCCTCTGGAGTTTGTTCCTCCAGAAGCACTTCTTCTACCCAGAACAGATATCCGAAAGCGAACCGCTCGATTCCAGTAATTTGATGGTTTTCAACAACATCTGGGCGGTGGCTCAGTTCATCAAAAATGTTTCCAACGACGTCGATTTTTCCTCTTACCCCTTAATCTTGGAAACGTTCTATCAAGCCTGGAAGAAATATATAGGCATTGATGTATATCAATCTGACCTGGGTATACTCCAGCTAGCCTCGAAACTCAACTCTCTCATGTACACACACCTCTCGAAGTCCCTTTTCGGCAAAACACAGCACGACGTCGTCTCCAGAATGGACGGGCCCTCGACTATCGTGGCTTACTACCTGGCTTTAGTCGAAAATATCACAGACCAAATGAAATCTAATCATACCCGCCCTGCGTATGGGGACCTCCTTCTGCAGCAAACTCTCTTCAATTTCATCCATATACTACAATTCAATTCATTCCGGGACGGCGTCGCTCTCAAATTTACGATTCGCAAGTTAACCTCTATATTGAAGTGGTTGATCGAAGATCTCGAGCGGTTTCCTCCAGCGCAGCGCAACTCCTTGCCAAGGAATGCAGATACATTATCTGTGCCCAACGTTCGAGTAAGCGGCGTCGTTGTGGCCTATTACGATCTCATTGCCCGTTGCTATTATACGGGGGGCTATTATCCCGCCATGGACATCCTTCGCTTGGGGATTGTCGAGAAACTTCGAACTGGTCTTCATGAACACGTTGTCTCGCCCGATTTGTGGGACGAAGAATACCTGAAATCCTTCGATTCATTTGTATGCATGTTGGCCCAAGAAGGCAGTGTATTCCCCAGGATGAGACGATACATGCGGCCCATCCTCCACCTCCCTTCCAATACGCATCACGAGTCCTCTTGGCGAACATTTGATAATCTATATGACCACTCGGTCGAACCGTTCGCGCAGGCCAAGGATATGGCTGATACATTATTTACTTTCTGTGCGAGACCGTTGGTGCGTCTTGATTCCATACCAAGAAATACACTCATATCCTTCAATTGGATCCCAGTGCCAACAAAAGCCGGAGCATGGCATCAAGCTCAAATTGTGCTCTGCCTGTCGCGTATCACGCTACTGCTCCATCGAATGTCAGAAGATCGATTGGAACCAAGGTCATCATCGGTCCTTGTGCTTGCTCTTTCAACTTAGTGGATGTACGTACTGTCATTCACGTTATTCGTTGGCGCTGTCTTTGATCATCTAGCTTGTAGCTACTCATCCCTTTATACGCACTAACGATGCCACAGGAATCGGATATCTAGCACAGTATGAAAATTTCTGGCGTGCGGCCAATAATTATCATACCCGCGCTCACACTGCGCTGTCGACACACCGCTCGCAGTCCGCCTCTACTAATTTTTCAACCTGCGACCTCTTTGTGATACAAACTACCATGTTCGAAACCTCTCCTATCGTGCATTTCCAAGTCAAAGACCTTGCCGACTTTCCTCATCTATTTGGAAACGAATCGTGGACACAGATAATCGAACCGCGACTTAGGAAATTCATGGCGAAGAGGAAAATCCCGGAGTACCTCTGCGTTTTCTCCCTCCCACTGATTGGCACCCACTTGGACCTCTTTAGCCCACTACAAGCAATCATCGTGTCCGGCATGCTCTCGGAGAGGGTGAAGCGAGCTAATGGAGAAGAGTGAGTCTTGCACCGCTAGTATGGGGTCGAATGTTCGCTTACGGTGCTGGATAAGCATCCTCAACTGGTAGAGACTGATACTGTCCCGGAAACATCAAGTGTTCCAAGTTTTCACAAAACCAAGTAACTCTAGAGTGATGTTCTTCCCGCATGATCCTGAACCTTGGGGACATCGTGGATCGAAGAGTTGGCAGCTCCTTTGTGGTCTCAAGTGGTTCATACTTAGTTCATAGTCCTTGTCGTTCGTTGGCTAGTTCGCCTCCATCGATAGTTGTCGGCTTGATTTCGTATACTCGCGGACCAGAGTTCAGTAATTTCGGACGTGAACTTTGTCTTCGTGTGGCTACATATAGAGTGCACATCGGTTTTGCCGTTTTCTGCCTCCAGGGCGCCCCTATGTGGGCTAGAATTTTTTCGACAACCCCTGTTCAAACCTTCACTCGTGCTGTGTGCCGCAATGAACAGCTCTCAACGAGCAGCCCTATCATCTGTATCTCAACCTTTGAAGGTACGGACTCGGACTTAACCTGAAACACGAACGCGAACACTCACGCCGATTCTCGTAGAGCGCAGCGCTTAGGTCGTCCCTAGGGTCGTTGATCGGAATCAAGGCTTTGCTCACACACCTCAGGACTTACCCAGTCGCTAGTGAAGAATGTCTCCCCATCGCGCCCACAATCCTGCCCGGCCTGTCTCTCAACCAAATCCCGCCTATTCCAACTTCTGATCCATCTGTCCAGCAAGCGATACAATGCGCCGCGTTGTCGCTGAGCAACTTGTCCCACCTCGTGAACTCCAGCGCTCCGCGAAATTCTGAAGACCGAATCCCGGAGTTGATTCCATTGTCCAAGTTCTTCATCACGCACCGAGCGAAAATATTTCCATGGCTTTCCTTCATCCAGCGACACTACTTTCACCCTGGGCTTAACCCGAAGCCTCTCTATCCGCCGATCCCCGAGATGTCGGATTTCCTGATGCTGCATGCCGTTGCTGGATTTATCAAACTCATCGACCGTACGACATTCAAGGTTGACTACACACCCTACGAGGAGATTGTCGACATGGTGCTAGAATTATGGCAAAAGTGCTTGCTTGTTGATTATGATGAAACCAATCCCTTCGAGCTAAGGCTTGCTCAGGACGTCACTTGTATTGTTTGTGACCTCCTTAAGCGCTCGCGTCCCACCGTTGACAAGCTAGGTGGACCCGCCGGCGTAGCGGCCCTCTTCCTTTGTTGGATGGAGAAGAATCACCGGATGATCAAAGCCAGCAAGACTAAGCCGCCACGCGCGTACATGTTGTTCATAAAATCCATTGAACGATCTTTGGGAGTTTTCTCTCAAGATCATTTGGCAGAGGACCTTGAGCCCCAATTCGTCGTTCGCGTGACGAAAATTTTCCAGTGGTTACTAAAAGACCGTAGCCGCGTCATAGCGAAAGAAGGCAGGGCCTCCGAAATCATTCTCGGAATAGACTCCGTTGTGCTCGTCTTTTCCGCATTTATTGTCTGTTACCCGCCGAAACAGGACTTTAATCCGTTTCTTCACATCCTTCGCACCGGCATTTACAAAGATATACGAACGGGACTCCCAAACTTCGATATCATAGCAGATCCTCCTGTCCCGACCGAGGAAGCACTCTTTGGGATCATCAGACTTCTGACGACTCGTGCAGGCCTTTTCGACTCCTTTGCGAAGCATTCGAAGAGTTTACTCCACCTACCAGGCAATGGCACACACAGCAACGATTGGACGTTCTTCGATAATGTTGTTGGCCGGAGTTTACAGTCATTCAACCTGGCTCTTGGCTCGTCGAGACCGCTTGACCGCTGCTCAACGGTTTGTGGTTTCGCTTCCCTGCCTTGCCTCGTATCCAAAGGTTGACATCAGAGTAAATCTAGTGCGCGCTCCACTCCAAGGTGCTAAGAGTGTGCTCCAAATGTCGGGTAGCTCTGTATTGCTCAGCGGACTGTCAAAAAGCTGACTGGCAGCGAGATCATAAATTCATCTGCAGGTTGTTCCGTCTAAGTGGATGTGAGGCCTCTTCTTCAGTGATTTTTACTGGTTGACAAACTTCCCTTCAAGCCACCAACTTGCTCATCAAGACAAATAATGCTAGGGGATTGCTTTACCTCGCTCACCAAGAGATAGCCTGGCGTCTCAATAATGACTTCCTCAATAGGGCTCGGAAGGGACTCCCTGCCTCCGCAGCGAGCACTCCCTCGGGCGAGCTTCCCGTCATCAGCATTGGACTTGACGCTGAGAGTGATGAGGAGGAAGTCGAAGTTCTACGCAACTCGTACCGCGACTTCCCCCAAATTTTTGGAGAAGACGCACATACCTTCTTGGCGCCTCGACTCAAAGAATTTATGAAAGCTCGAGTGATTCCAGAGTTCTTGGTTGTTGTTTATCTCCCTTTCGGCGAAAACCCGATACCCGTCTTAAGCCCCTTGCACACCCTGGCCATGGCTGGGATCAAGGCTGTAGAAGAATGGGTTATAAACGGTGAATCTGAGTACGTTTTCGCAAGTCCTTCTATCTTCCTTCAATGTCTGACTTGGAGCTTTCTTTCTCGCGTAAACCTAGGACGCTATATCCATGAGATCAGACGTAAGCGATTGCCAGCTACAATGACATAGCAGTCGCCTCTGCCTTTTGCCCATATTCCTACCATACATTACTGACATACGGCCATCCAATGAACATGAACATTATTGCAATCTGCGGCATGAATGCTCCTTGAACTCTGGGGTTTTGGGCGTCTACCCAGTCACTGGGTCATAATGCATAAGTGCTCACTCTGCGCTGCCAGCGCAGCCACCCCTTCAAACTCCGCGGGTGACTTCTTATTTTTCAGCCCCTGTTCGAATGACATCTAGTACAGTGCCAAAATGAACAGTTCTCAGAGAGCAGCCCTATCAGCTGTATCTCAACCTTTAAGGGTATGTATTCGAACGTAACCCTGATTTTATGGACACTCACACTTCCAATTCCCGTAGAGTGCAGCGCTCAAGTCGTCCCTGGGGTCGTTGATCGGAATCAGGGCATTGTCGACGTCTCTCCGGACTCACCCAATTGCCAGCGAAGATTGCCTCCCCATCGCGCCCACAATCCTGCCCGGCCTGTCTCTCAACCAAATCCCACCTATTCCAACTTCTGATCCATCTGTCCAGCAAGCAATACAATGCGCCGCGTGGTCTCTGAGCAACTTGTCCCAACTCGTGAACTCCAGCGCTCCACGAAATTCTGAAGACCGAATCCCGGAGTTGATTCCGTTAGCCAAGTTCTTTATCACGCACCGCGCGAAAATATTTCCATGGCTTTCCTTCATCCAGCGACACTATTTTCACCATGGGCTTAACCCGAAGCCTCTCTATCCACCGATCCCCGAAATGTCGGACTTTCTGATGCTGCATGCCGTTGCTGGGTTTATAAAGCTTATAGATCGCACGGCCTTCCAGGTTGATTACACACCCTACCAGGAGGTCGTCGATGTAGTGCTGGAATTATGGCAAATGTGCTTTCTCGTTGATTACGATGATGCGAACCCTTTTGAGCTAAGGCTTGCTCAGGACACTACTCGTATCGTTTTTGACCTCCTCAAACGCTCTCTCGATAAAAGATCGCTTCAAATTGTTGACAGGCTAGGCGGGCCATCTGGTGTAACGGCCCTCTTCCTCTGTTGGATGGAGAAGAATTATCGGATGATCAAAGCCAGCACGACGAAGCCTTTACGCGCGTATATGTTGCTCATAAAATCCTTGGAACAATCCCTGGGGATTTTCTGCCGAGAACCTTTCTTGGGACAGGTCGAGCCTCAAGTTGTTGTTCGCGTCACGAAAATATTCCAGTGGCTAATCAATGATCGCAGCCGTGTGCTTGCGAAGGAAGGCAGGGGCTCGGTGTTGTTCCTGGGGATAGACTCCGTCGTGCTCGTCTATTCTGTGTTTGTTCTCTGTTATCCGCCAACCTCAGATTTCCATGCTTTGCTCCACCTTCTTCGCCTCGGAGTATTTGAAGCCCTACGAACGGGACTCCCCAACTTCAACGTTGATTCAGCAAACGCTCCTGTTCCGAGCGGAGAAGCACTTTTTGGAACCATCAAGGTTTTGACAACCTGCGCAGCACTTTATTACCCCTTTGCTAAGTTGAAGCGTACGAAGAGTCTACTGCACCTACCAAGCAATGGCGTGCACAGCGAAGACTGGACGCATTTCGATAACGTTGTTGGACCGGTTTTACAGTCGTTTGATTTCGCCCTTGGTTCGTCAAACCCACTTGACCGCTGTTCAATGGTTCGTAGTTATCCTAGCATTCTGGATTTGGAGACTGACATTGATATTCCTCTAGTGCAACCTACACCACGATATCTTGAGGGTGTGCTCCGATTGTCGCGTAGCTCTGTATTGCTCAGCCGAGTGCCAAAAAGCCGATTGGAAGCGAGACCATAAGTTCATCTGTCAGCTGTTCTGTCTAAGCGGATGTGAGGTCTCTCCTTCTTCGGTAACGTCGATTGACAAAATTTCCTCTCTTCTAGCCTCCAACTTTCTCATTAGGACAAACAATGCCAAGGGATTACTTTACCTCGCTCACCAAGAGATGGTCTGGCGTCTCACCCATGACTTCCTCAACAATGCTCGACGGGGTCTTGCCTCCTCCTCCGCGGAAACTCCGCAGGGCGAGATTCCTGTAATTACCTTTGGCCTTGACACCGAGCTTCGAGAATCCGAAGTTATCCACCACTCTTACCGCGATTTTCCGGAAATATTTGGAGAAGACGCACGTACTTCCTTGATTCCTCGTCTGAAAACGTTTATGAACGCTCGAGTGATTCCAGAGTTCTTAGTTGTTGTCTATCTCCCCATTGGTGATGGAGGAATACCTGTCTTGAGCCCCTTGCACACGCTCGCGATAGCTGGGATCAAGCCTGTGGAAGAATGGGTTATAGCCGGGCGATCCGAGTGCGTTCTTCTCCCTCCTTTGGAGTCCTTCTCGCCTCTGACATTTACGTGTGCATGTCAAGGACACTTTATCCATGATTGAATATTGATCCTCCATCCTACTCAAGCGATCACGAGCCTTCCAAGTTCATACGCTGACTTCAATACCCACATGAGCATCCAGAGGTTCTCCAACCACAAATCCGCCGGACACCTTGCGAATATGATATGCGCAGCCAGCGCTCAGCGCTCCAGCTTCCATTCCCGCTTCTCTGCTCTACATATGTTTATCATTATTGAGTAGTCTCTGTCGGTTACCCCTTCCAACACCTAGCGCTAATCATTATCGATAATCGGATGCATGACCATGTCTCTCTTCTTGAATAAACATCACAACAGCAGGCTGCTGCTGCGCTCGACGATGTATGTACTCCCATGGTGAATCGGTGAAATTCGGTTATGGAGAACTAAGACACGGATACGATCATCTGATGTAACGATGTTACTGTTTCTCGGATCTCGAGACTTGGTGCGTCTCCTCAATTATTGTCTCGGTATCATATTGTGTCGTTGCGAGAGTTAGACGCAGATCAAGCATCACACCTCAAAGCCCGCGGAAGAACGAATTAACCACCCTTGTCTTATCATCCCATCATCATCAACGACTTCATCAGCAGCAGCAGCAGCAGGCGACATCATCACTGTATCAATAGTGATAATGCGTTATGCGTTTCAGTGTCATATACATCAATGCAACGTCCACGTCCATTCGCATGTTCCTGCGACGAAGTTAGAGTGTCTGTTGACATGGGAACTCTTCAAGAACCCATGGTGATACCGAACCGAGTTCGTGGAGGTAAGTGCACATGGACTTTGGGACTTCTCCGTTATTCCCGTGTCCGTGTCGGCCATGATGCATGATGCATGAGAAAGACCACCTGGAAGACTAATGACAACAGGCGGTTTTGCTCATGCTTAGGGGCCGTTTCAGTAGAAAGTTCTCATAGTAAGCCACCATGCGGCGATTAGACGGCGATTGTTTTCGAATCATGAGAATATAGATATGGGACTGAAACATGACAGAGTATATGCGTGAACTGAGCTTCTCAACGACGAACCATCATGTCCTACGAGTCCGTCCTCCATCGGGACGCAGTTTCGTGCTGTAGAGGTATGTCGACAGTTGCATTGCGTAGATATTGATATCTACGCGACATCAGCGCGACACGGTCTTCATGGCCGTTCGACGACGTATTTGACGCAGGGATTGTCATGGTTTCCTAGCTCAAGACCCGGAAAGGCCAGTAACAGTGGTGCAGAGTAAATCCTTCGAGCGAAATTAAGCTTTCTAATTCCAAAGCTGCTACGTTCCTGCTTCACGTTTGGCTCGGAGATTGCTTGGAGGTAAACAATTAGTGGTAAGATGTGGCCGTACGGGCGTCTGTCTTGAGTTGCGGTCGTTAGGAGGTGGCGTGGAAGCCTGTGGTGGCAAATGTTACTTCCCAGTACGCTGTCAAGGGCAAGAATTTAATATTGGAGATTGTGCACATGTCCTCGGTCTGCTAGATCAGTTATTTGGTCGAGATTCTGCAAAGCCGTCCGAATGACCTGCGGTGAAACGCGCTAACTATTTTGAGTGGACGGCATGATTTCACTATTCGGTTTGACAGACTACGCGGGGTCGCGGCTAGACACACTGAGGAGCCCCGGGGGGTCGATTGAGACTCAGCCGTATGTTCAATCTCAAGCTTCAATCAGTCGTTAGACTGAGTTGAGTCGACACTGGGGATCAGTGCCCGAACCACACCCACCTGGACCCACGGAACTCACTTTCTTTGCAGTTTCCTGCGATCTCGTCCCCTTGACATCTCTCCCTCAGAATTCATACGCATAAAACTCGTATCCCTCTGCACCCGTAGTACTCTCCCCTCGGCTTTGACATATCTGAATTCTTTATGTCAAGCAAGAAATTGAAAGCTAAATGAAATAAACGCCCACCGTACCGCTTTGATGTCTGGTTTCATTCGTCGACGCTTACCTTTGCGCATTGTGAGATCATCACTGGAGTGAGTTTTGTTTGAATTGGGTCTTTGCGCGCGATAGTTCTCAGTGTTTCCGATCACATCTCCGAGCATTTCATCCCAAGCCCATGAGCTGAATCTTGAGTATTCCAGGCGAAAGGGTGAGTCAGAGAGTAGGATGGCGTAGATCACGAAACTCGTCGTGAGAGAAAACAGAGGTAGCCTAGTCCTCCTCTGACGGGCTCCTGAGTCACAGGAGGTCGATGCCGAGGCGGCCGTGTGAGGCGGAGATTGAAAGATCGATATGGAGATTGTGGAAATTGCCGAATGATGTTAGTGAGACACCGCCCACGGCTCTTGTCCCCTTTGCCCCTCGCAATCTCTCAGCTTGATCGACCCCGTCACTGCCTTTTCCAAACACCACCTATCGTCTCTCTCAAGGACCCAAGCGGGCTCAGTCACATCTCTTCCAATCGTTTACCTCCGTCCATGGATTCCCCCTATATAAACGACATCGACCTCCAACCCCCCTCCCCGTCCGACGCACAGGCCACCTTCGACTCCTTCGACTTCAACGGCACATCCTACGCCCAGCAGAGCCCGAACTCGTATAACGGTTCATACAACGGCTCGCCGTACTCGGGGCACTCAGAACTCTCATTTGGCGACGATAACCTCAACGCCATAAACAACCAGGGACCATCTTCATACGGCTTGTTCGACGACGGTAACGACGTGCTACAACAACAACAGCGGAACGCAGGCGGCGCGCTAGGCTTGAGGGACTACGATCCATCAGATTTCGACCCGCCAAACTCGAGTTCATCGTTGTTGATGTTTGATAACGATTACATGACGCCCTACGAATTACCAGCTTCGATGCCGCATCATCATAGCCAGGATCATCGCATTCCATTCGACTACTCGTCGCCATCGAGCAATGGCGGCGACAGCGCCAATGAGGACGCCCGAAGCAGGGCTTCGTCCGTATCTTCTAACCCGCATACACCGGGACACGCGCTTTCAAGTCCACCACCACCTCATATCTCCCCATCACCTCGTCTAGGCGTTGCCCAGAACTTGGAGAACCTTTCATTCAACTCGCCCAGCTGGGGAACCGTGCCATTGCCTCAGCAACACCACGAACATGGCAACAACGGAAACAGTAACAACTTCAGGGAAAACAAGGCTCAGTCCCCACCGCGTCTACTGATGCCTGATTCCTCCCTTCAAGCTCCTCCAATCATCAATGCACCTGACGGCGATGGCCACGACGGACACCATGGACCTAGCCTGAACATCGTCCCAGCAACGCCGATTAGCGGAATGGCGCATGCAGCTCAGTTTCAGAACAGATTGGAGACGGTCTCGCAAGGTATGTATGGCAGTCCTTGTACTCTTTTCACAGAGCGCTCATGATTCCACCCTTCTCTTGTATTTTTATTCGAATTTCGAACAATTTGCACGCATATATGCACAATCTGGTCTCCGTCGCGGTTGTTGCTGCGGCAATTGTCACTCCGATCTCCATCGATCCCGCACGATCGATCGTTGCATCGCTTTTTCATGCCTCCGCCTTCCCTTGGCTGCGTAACCGAATCCGAATCTGAACTCCCGACATGGACATTCTTGCATCTGTCCCTTGGGCGCTCGGGTTTCAGAGGAATCTTGGCAAGACGACTCTGGTTCCGCTGGGTTTCAGTTTCCCCAGCAGCGTGGAAGTGGTTTGCACAGCCAAGGCATCCTCAACCCCACTTCACCTGCTCACCAAACAACTGATCTGCCAGGCCTGGAAGACGACAACAATAATGATAATGATATTAACCGCGCTAGCGGATCCAAGGGAACGTTAACCGACGGTTTCCTGTTTCCATCTAATATGAATATGGTCAATGGAGCGCCCGCTGGGTCGTCGGGATTGGGTGGGATGGGTATGAATGGGACAAGGTCGAGGAGCAAGAGCGACACTGCCTTGGAACCTCCGAACTGGGATCACGGCACTTTCGCAGGTGGAAGAGCTGGATCAGCCGTTGCTGATGATCAGTTCTCGCAAACACATCAACAAGCACTGCATCATCATCAAGGAGGTCCGGGACATTCAACTCCAAGTTTTAATTTCGCCAGTCTTCCACCTCATCCTTCTACGTCCGCATCTCCATCTCCTCATATAGGAACGACCGGTCTACCGAACGATAATTCACAGTCACCAAACCATAACGTTAAGAATCATTATCTCTCACCGGAGATGTCCTCTCTTCGTCGATCACGATCTGATACGGGTGGCGGGAGACCAGGGCATATCAGGCAAGCTCGATCCGAGGACCTGAGAGCGATTGGCGGTCTCGGTGTCGGAGATGCTCTTGGTGGCTTTGGGAACGGGTCACAGGCATTTGGTCCTTCATCATCACCGCAACTAGGGGGACACCACGGGCATTCACAATCTTTTTCAGGAGGGACGGCGTCGAATTTCTTATTCCCTCCTTCTTCACAGCAGGACTTCCTGCAGAGACAACAACAATACCTTACGCCGTCTGGGATGATTGGCGGTATGGGTATTGGTGGCGAGGGCCTGCCATCCATGGGTGGACATGGTCAACCCAGCAAGCATTATCGTCGTGCGTCTAGCGGGAGTCGTTCGGAGCGCGGAATTTCTTCGTATTCGAATACACTTGGCGTCGACGATGCATTAGGTGGTAGTATGGGTATGGGTGGTGGCGTTGGAGGAGGTGCTTTGGGTGCTGGTGGATGGAGCGGAACCAACTCAGCGCGAGCTAGCCCGTATCCCAGTCCTAACGTCAGCCCAAGGGTTCGTTATGATGATCTACCTGGAAATGGCTTGGACGTTGGGGGAATGGGTGTTGGTGGCGTCGGTTCGTCACCCGCTATGGGCGGCGTCGCGTTACCCTCTGTTGGCGGTATACCTGGTATGGGTAACAATATAGGGAACGCAGCAGGTGGTGTGGTTGGCGTGGCAACTGTCGGCGGTATCGTAGCGCCTTCGGTTCCGCCAGGCGTCCAAGTCGCGGTCACGGTTTCGAAACCGAATGTCACGACCGGAAGGACAGCGAATGCAAGTCATAAACGAAGGAAGCAAGAAGCTACGTTTGTCTGTCCTGTGCCTGGGTGCGGAAGTACGTTTACGAGGAGTTTCAATCTGAAGGGTAGGTCTCTCTCGTTCATGTGCTTTATGACTTGGGATCTCATGGGTTTTTTTGTAGGTCATATTCGGTCACATAACGAAGAGAAACCGTTCCAGTGTCATTGGCCTGGATGCGGGAAGGGATTCGCAAGACAACATGATTGTAAACGGCATGAACAACTGCATACGAATTATCGACCGTTTACTTGTGATGGATGCGGGAAGCAGTTCGCTCGTATGGATGCTCTGAATCGACATCGTGAGTGCCAATTCTCTAATTCTTTGATAGTGTTCGGCTTCGCTAACGCCGTCTGTTTGCTCTATTAGTACGGTCAGAAGGCGGCGCGGATTGTCAGCGCACGCTGGAATCGAATGGCACGTTACCTCCGGGAATTGGAGGCGGAGGGGGCGTCACCAAGAAGGAAGAGACTTGGTCCGCCGCGGTTGGTGTCGCCCTATAACATTGGCGTCACCCTTTCCCTCTCCTCCGCTCTTCGCTCTCCGCCTTCTTGCTGCTTTCTTGGCCATCCACACGTCGCATGCATTCCCATCTGCTGTATCCCCTCCACTGTGCATATCCCCTTTCCTCTATCTCTGGTAATCTCTCGCCATCGCATTGGAACATTTGTCGACATGTTGTTTGAATGTATATCTCTAACTTATGTATATAAAGTGTACAACGGACATTTTTTCTCGATCTCACTTCCTGTACACCCACATCCCTATTCACGTTCCCTTTTACTATTCCCTTGGTACTATTCTAACCAACCGTGGACGCTCTCGTTTATTCGTTTACAAGTCTTCGTCTTTGGATATTTTCTTGTTATTTCGTTTTTGGTTGAAGCATATTTATTTAGTTAGATTTTTTATATTTTCGCTTCATCTTTCCAAGCGGGATCATTTTCACCCCCGATCGCTTCTTGTTCGCCGTTGGGTATTTTTTGTTTGGTGGTTGGTTGGATGTATCTGCTGCGCGAGGCTATGTCGAAGCCTACATCTTCTCATGGGCGTTGCGGCGACCTTGGTTGGTGTAACTCAAATCTCCCGGGCATCGGGCATCTCACGATCATTGAACCTCACTCTGTCACCGCATTCTGCTCCTTACATATCTCTCTATCTGTAGCTCATATGTCATCATAGGTGAAAGAGGCAAATGTAGTAATACTGTCGAACACATGAACGTCCTCTACTCTGCACTGCATTGTCCGCACAGGCCGATTCCAATTACTCATACTACTGCGTGTACCTTGTATGTACCTGCTGCGCACGGCGAAGAAGCACTGGTGTAAGGATGGGTCTAGACGGACGATGAATGTTTGGAAGGCATCAAAAAGAAGACGACAAGGAAAACACAGAAGCTTCGATGACATGAAACAAGAGGAAGTATAGATATAAACGGACAAATTGGTGAGGTCGTTGGATGCGCAGTGGGAAGAGATGGGTTTCTGCGTAAGACGGATCAATGATGATTAGACATCACGAAGCCATGATTAGGGCAACGGGGACCGAGTTCTGAAGCCATGGACGGGCGTGATGGGTCGCAAGTGAATGATGGTGTACGTCTGTGGTTTATGGGAGAACTGAGCTGATGAACGACGCGATCCTGGTGACAACGTATGAGTTGACTTTCGGCGCAAAGAAGCCGGGTTGGAGCAGTTTCAGACTGGGTGCCAAGAGATGGGAGAGCAGATGGAGGGATTGAAGCGAGTCGAACTATCAAGATAGACATAATGACAGGGGAAAGGCAGCGAGCTATGAGAATCGTTTCTTTTCCCACTTGAAGTCTGGAAACATTTGCTTGGTGCTGCCGGAAGAAGCACGTTAACCTCGGATGGGCAGAGAAGTCGAGGAAGGGCACTCACATTTGTCTCTGCATGAGACTCGGGAAGTTACCCACGATGAGCGCGGTGGAAGGGCTCGATGTATATGGAATTTGTGGTCCTTATCGGTGTCAACTCCAAGCGAAAGGACAATCAAGTAGTTGAATATTTCTTTGATATTTCTTTAATGTTGATAAACTCTTTGATTCGAGGTATGACGAGCTGCCGCGTTGACTTGTTTCCGAAGAGTTGAGGAAAGTCTTTGAATTTTTTGAGTTCAATTTCATCCAGGTGCATATCGAGGGGGTGAGCTAGGAGCGGTATCTCGTCCATGGGGACAGTTTGGCGGCCGGCCTTCTGTGTTACGGGGTGGTTGCCGATGCCATGGGCTTGCCCCCATTCCTTCTCTATCTACGAAGTATAGAAGAGACCCCTTGTGTTGTTGGTTTGCAGCAGAGGATGGCTGGCTGATTTCGTGTATGAGGAGATTGAGCAGGTACATTGATCCGAGCTGAGACTTACTTCCACAAAGTCGAAAGTATTCACACAACCACTTATGATCGTCATTCCAATCGGCTCGTTGGCATTGGGTTGAGCAGTATCGTGCCACACAGCACGCCGAGCAGACTTTGACTTTGCTTTGCTTTGATTGCTTGTTGCACTATATATGGGATGAGTAGAGCATTGAAACTCACGAGGAAGAAAACGAACAACCGCACATCCTTCGTACTGTTTTGATTCTTCCCGCATCTCGCGCCACGAAGAGATAAGTTGCTTGATGTCGGCATCCCAGTCTGACCAAAGTTTCGAAGAACTCCGAGGCAAGGATATCAGTGTCTCTATATGCGGCATGGCTCCTGGAAATTTCGCATGGATAAATAGAGCTCGAGTCAGATTGATCACGACAGGATGTGGGTCTTCACTAAATTGGATGGAGCGAAAATCGGCCGCGAGGCCTAGCTCTAGCATGTCTAGGATGGGATAGAATCCTGGGAACAGCGCAGGCCCCGTCAAGATGATATTGGAATACAACTCTGCGAGAGTCAAAGGTACGATTCCTTGTGAGATATTTGGCGCATAAGTTTATTTGATGGATGATGTCTCGGGAAAGTCATCAGGAAAACCTGTTTTGAGTAGGAGCATAAAAANTCTACAACGTAAAAAGTGTTGGTCATTCAAAGTACTGAAAGTTGGAAAGTGTTCTTTCAATGCTTTTGTAGATGACTTTAATTTTACAGCCAGCTTTATGATGCTTTTATAGCTTCCACAAAAGTTTGATCAGGTGTGTTCTTGCTTTCACAGCTTTCGGTGGCTTTTTCAGATCCTGTGAAAAGTCGCAGCTGCTCCCACAGCTTTTCATGGCTTTTGCAGGGTCTGTGGGAAATTGCTGACTGCTGTGACAGCTTTTTGTGACTTTCACACGGTTTCGCAAAATCGGCAACCAATTTCACA
>JAPEVF010000934.1:0-17367 GCA_029747585.1 Pleurotus djamor | reverse complement strand
TTCGGAGGCGTTGGCGGTGATTATGGACCAGACTTCGACTTTGGAAGGATCACCCTCCATGATTATGTTCCCGGAGTGAGGATGAGAGCGAGTGATGAGGGTGTGGTCGTGGTTGTGGTTTCCAGGAGAGGCATGCCATCCCACGGCGCAGAGTTTGCCACCTTTCGAGGGGATTTGGAATTTCATGAGTGTGATATCCTACCATTATAAATTAGTTTGTCTTTTATCGATGTGGGCTACGGAAGAATGAGTACCTTGCTAGAAAGGACGATCTGCGACCCAGTTCCATATACCGTCTCGGTATACTTCTTGCTCAGCCTCGTAATCTGGTCAGGCCACGATTGATAAAAGGCTGGTTCAGGCTGAGGTGTCTCTGTGAGTCCATTCAGGCGACTAAGGCCAACATGTTGACGTTGGTAAGGCAGTCTTTCGAGATCGCTAGACGACAGAGGGAGGATTCCGTGCAGCGAAAAGGGCAGCAAAACGACATTCAAGGCAGATAGTATAGCGACTATCAGACCAGCCCAGAGGTATACTGGATTATGCTCGTTTTTGCGCCAGTAAGAGGGATCCGAGTCGGATTGATTGTCTTCGACGCTGTCTGCGTCGGTTGCGGAGGTGAGAGGCGTGTACTCTTCGTTTTTGTGAGGATCGTCGTAGGTCATGGGTGTTGTATGATGCAAAAGAGATGTCGGTGGTGCAAGATATCTCTGCAAGTAACACGTCGGTGACTGCTTGCATGGTTGTCAGTATGGTAACAAAGAAACAAAGAATGATCGAGTCTGGAGGAATGTCCAAATATGGGCACACCGCCTTTTGAACCCTGACTTCGAGTTGAAGTCCTCTCTCCTCAATTCGATGAACTTCTTAGACTTGCCCCCCGATGTGCTCGCTGAGATTATCCCGTTTCTGACTTCGAGAGAACTCATTGCGCTGGATTGTGTATGTTTCTGCCCTTCTGGAGACCCAAAAAGTTGATGCTCAAGTTGAGTGCTTATCGTGTGCCAATCCAGACCTGTCGCGGCCTGCGTCGACTTTGCTTCGACGACTACTCTCTATGTCTTCGTGTCTCTACACATGTTCCGCTGAACATCTCTGTAGGGAAGAATATTCGAGACTATAAAGGGAGCGAGCTGCGGAAATTGTTCGTCACCGAAGCAAAGCTTAGGGAAAAGTGGAGCAGTCGCGCTGAATCCCTCCCAAGATCTACGTTTTCTCTCGGCCCTCTTGTAGTCATGTGGCACAGCCCAATCTATGAAGTAGTCGATGCGATGCTACTTTCTTCGGAATGGGTTCTCACACTTGGTCAACATCGTCGCTCAGACGACATGTTGTTTGAGTTACGCCACATTCCGAGTCGACTCGTAGTCGGTTCAGTTCGACCTAGTACCGCCGCTGGTAGAAAACTCCACTTCCACGCGGCCTGGCAGAAGGGCGGGAAGGAGCTCTTGCTGGCCAGCTACTCAGTTGATCAGGGAGCGTAAGTACCTTTGATTGACTCTCTTGCAACCTTCCTGATTTTCTCGTCTAACTAGAATAGAAGTATACTCTCTTCGAGGCTCTGAACGAACTTTCCACGACATGTGGACAATGAAGGAACTATTCACTATTCAAGATGTCTTTGACTGGTCGGCTGGCGTGTCCGTTACTCAACACATGATCACTTACTATTGTACTCCTTCGACTCTTTGCTTGGTCAACACGATCACTCGACGTCGCTTTTGCGTGCCGCTACCAGAATTCGAGGTACTCATGATTTCATAGCCTCTTGGAGCTTCATTGACTCCCCTTTTTGCCCAGAATGTGAAATGCGTGGTTCCTCGCATTGCACACGATCTTAGTTACGTCGCGTTGATATCGGGGCATTTTGAGCGTGACGGCACTCCAGAACAAATGCTGCGAGTCTACTCCCTACCCAGCGACGTCGTCAGCACTTTGCAACCTACAGTTCAAACTCAGGGATTTTCATCCGATGATCCCCCTATAGAGCGCTTGGAGCTGCCATTGAGGGATTGTTATACCTCTCCCCTTTGCGATCTATCGAAGCTAGCAGAGGGCTTCAGCATTGCTCCTAATCAGGTGTCCTTGGATTTTGCAGACAATTTATGGGTGTCTCAAGCCGAATTTGGCGGACGCAGCGCGTACTCCATATCCTTCCACATCGGACGTACCATACAGACAAGGACTCCTCTTCGTCCGCTGGAGCATGCTTGCGACTATTTCAGTCCGTCGTCAAAATTCTGCAACTTTGGGGAGCGAGGGTTTTTCAAAGATAAGCAAGATGGCAAAGAGACACTGTATGTTTTCTCTCATACAACCCCAGGACCCAAGGTTGCCGTCACGGCGCTGCCATCCCTTCTCTCAAGTCAGGGTATCTCTTCGTTATCCTACGACGAGAGCAGCGGTCGTATGGGTCAAGTCACAAGCGGTCAATTTTCGGCCTTGCGTTCATTGCGTATAATCGACTTTGTATGACGAGCGAGTCAAAAGAAACCCGCATGCTCACTTTGGACTATCAGGGGAAGCAGGACCGAGATCGTCAAATATATCATTGTCAGAGATAGTACCAATACTGGTTACGATGGTACCTAGGGTACATACGGCGACGAAATGTATTGAAAACGCAAAAGAATAAACTCTGCAGACAACGCCCAATCAGGCGCACTGACAACCTGCATTATCACCGCAGGAGCAACCTTCGGTCTTGCCTTTGCAAGAACACTAAAAGGGCTCGGAGTCAAATACCATATCCATTGCAGGAACGAAGCAGCAAACCTTGGAGGAATGCGCTTTGTTGACACACTGGTTGCAGTTGCACTTGCCGCTGGGGCAAGCACATCCTGTTCCTGACGGTCCACATGCGCTGCAAAAAGAAGAGAAAGTACGGTGATGAGTCTAAGGGAGTACACCGGAAAATGAGAAGAACGGCACCCGCAGTTGCTTTGACAAGTGCAGTCTGTAGCCATTAGTAAGGTGTTGGTGCTGTTGTTTTGAGGGTTTAGGCAGTTGGGAGCTGGGGACGACTTGTCTGGATTCCAATGCGCTTATATACGCCAAGGGAGGACAGAAGTCATGGCCACTGGAGTGTGTGGACGATATGGGCTCCACTAAGTGACATGAACGTACCCGTCACTAAAGCGTCACTCCCTTCGTAGGCCCATTGATGAGACAATGACAATCGTCATCACGATCATATAAGTAACTTGGAATATAATTGAATATGTTACCTACTAAAGGATACATCTGAATCTATAACCATAGGAGTATACTTATGATTTAAATGAAGGGAGATAATTTACACTGAAGATACAAGGCTATACTTTGGGTAAATCAGGACGCAATGGTGGGGTTGGACGTCGAGGAAGCACCGAGCGACGCCAAAGGTGGAACACCTGCGAGATTGTCGGCCTGTTCATTCATCTCGTTAGCTCAGCGTCGACAGTATGGAAGAGATCAAAAGTACCTCTGCTAAGGCCTCCTCCCACACTTGATTTTGAGTTTCGCGGGTTGTTCTGAGAAGCCGCTTCAGCTCTGAAATGGTCTTCGCATCCTGCTTGCGAGTAGCGCGACTTGTCGCGACTTCGCCGTTCAGTAAGGTCAATTGGACCTTTGAAGTCTCTAGTTCGCTCTGGGTTGAAGAGAGCGTTGATTGGGTCGAAGCAAGGGTAGCACTAGTGTCGCTGAGGTCTTTGTTGACCCGATCCAGCTCGCTTTGTAGATGCATCGCTTCTTTCGACTTGCGCTGAGATTCAGTGGCAGCTTCTTCAAGATCGTCCTGCAGTGACTGTATGTTGGTTTGAAGGGTAGCAATCGTGGTAGCAGAAATGGCTGCCTCGTCCTGGAGACGCTTGACTTCGTTGTCGCTAGAGGCAATATTTTCCAAGGCTACGACTAGCTCGGTACTACGAGCAGCCAACTCCACTTCCAATTCGGTTATTCTGCCTTCCAGGCTAACGATGGAGACATTGAGGGCATTGACATCGATGGTCTTTTGAGTAAGCTCGCTTTGAGCCTCCGTAAGGTCAGTCGCAGTCTTCTCTAACTGCTTCTGACCCTCTTCCACCCGGTGACGTAGATCGCCCAATTGCGTTTCGCGTAATGTAGCCAAAGCTTGCGACTCTTCAAGCTGGGTGCGGAGGTTGGTAAGTTGTTCTTGAAGAGTTTCCACGTCGTTGCTGCGGTGAGATAACTCTTCTGAACGCTGCATCAGAGCTAAGTTGGCTGCCTCCAGGCGAGCTGAGAGGTCAGCTTTCGCCGTTTGTAGCTCGTTATTGGCAGCGGTTAGAGCTGATCCTTCTGCAGCGAGCTCCTCGAGCGAAGAGCTGAGCTGGGACTTGAGTTGAAGGAGCTCGTTGACTTGAGCCTCTAGGTCGCCCTTTGCGATCGAAGCTTCACCGAGCTCCTGCTTGGTCTCGAAGAGCTGAGAAATCAAGGTTGAATGCTCGTTACGAACAGACTTGAGTTGCTTATCCTTCTGGTCGAGAGCTTCCTTAAGCTTGGCGACTTCAGAGTCCATTGTGCCAGTTTCGGACGAGACCTTCTTCAGTTGCGTACTCAAGCCGTCTCGCTCCTTCAGCAGTTCTTCATTCAGAGCGTCGGTTCGCGAGTTCGCCTCTTGAAGACTGTCGATAGAGCCATTGAGCTCCAGGATCTTTTGCTCCGACTCTTTAAGCTGCTTTGAAGTCAGGTCGAATTCGCCACGAAGCTGGACGAGACGAGCTTCGAGTATCTGGACCTTCTCAGCTGAAAGAGTGCGCGCAGACTCGAGAGCTCCGTCGGCCACCTCCTTCTCAGAAGCAAGCTCAGACAAGGCAGCTTTGAGTTTCGCTATTTCTGTGTCGCGATCGTCATGCTTTGTGCTTGACAAGCTGGGCAAGGAAGGCGGGTGGGATGTAGGAGAAGGTGGTAAGGAGGGAATAGGGGTTGGTTGATGGGAGAATGGAGAGATGAGGGAGCCAGAGAGCGTACGGGTTATAGGCTGAGGTGAGGGACCAACAGCATCGCCATTGGCGTCATTAGCAGGTGACACTGACGGTGATGGGAGGTGGACAGTGGTAGTCGGAATCGGGATAGGAGAGGATGGACGTGTACGAATGCCATCCGTACCATTGTTGTCTGGAAGTGGCGGAGGAAATTCACTTCGAGGAGACCCGGGTGGTGAATCGATATCAGTAAGGGGAGACATCGGACGGTCGGGCGTGTCAGAGTCTCCATCAGCGTCAGCATGACTAGCGTCGTCGTCGATTTCATCACGACTGGGTGAGCCTGGATTTTGACTTGGGATACCCAGTGATAATCGGTGTAGATGAAGTACCGCTTTTTGCAACTCAGGCTTGGTGAGGCGCGATACTACCTTAGAGGACGTGGAAGGGACCCCAGGAATGGGAATAATCAAGTGAGCGGGATCCTCATCTTCATCTTCTGGTTCGTCGGTGTACGCGAGAGGTTGAGATGAACCTTTGCTCAGTGTTAACACGTGAAATCATGCGCAAATGAAAATGGACACACCAGGCATAGAGATGCGAACAGACTTGCGTCGCCCTCCAGGGGGACGAACAGGAGATGATGGGATAGACATATCATCATCCTGCTGATCGTAGTTGTGAAGGCCATGAGTAGATATTGAAGAAATACGAGCACGTTTTCGTGGAGAAATGGAGCTGCGGTTGCGCTTGGTCGCAGCTCTCGGTGTGGTTTGTTGAGGGCCAACGGACGCAGAAGGAGGGTTATGCGAGATATATTGCCAGACGACGTCTTCGGTGGATTGGGTGTGAGGAATTGAGCGTCGCGCCGACGTGATCGACTTCTTGCCATCATCGGTGACCATGACATAACCGTCCTGCGCCCTGTGGAGCACACCATCTTCCTCAAGCTTGCTCACGGCCTTGTTAACGTGCTGAGCCCACTGAGGACCGAGCTTCTCGTTACGCGCGTCGGCAATCTTCCTAACTTGTGCGCGAATACTAGCCAAGTGCAGCGCCTGTTTAGTGCGATGTTCCTTCTGCAGATGGTCGACAGCACCGATGACTCGTTGCGCGTAAGTGAGCTTTTGAGCCTTATTCTTCTTGGTCCTAACGGAAACCATGTTTCGGACGCGTTGTGGGGGTTGTCGCGAGTGGCAGGACGTGGAAAGGAAACAAGACGCGTTAGGGGCGCGTCGGGGCTTTTATAGTTTTGTGAAATCGCGAAATGACTCATGGTCGCGCCACCCGATCACCACGTGAGGGCGGGATGAGTCGGGAAACGTCGGGACCGACATCAAATTGCCTGTCTTGGGAAGCCCGACGCTGCGCGCCATCAATTTCAAAATAAAGATAAGTTGTAAGCAGACTAAAAAGTACATGTGTTATGATGATTGGATAGGTCCTTCGCGTCTCTCTGTCTATAGCCGTGCATACGCATCGTCGTATACGTAGCAGAATGGTGGTGCGGTAGTGTTGAAAACCTGTCAGAGGATGTGAGCTGGCGGGCAGATCAAAAGGAGCATTATACGCAACGGCAGATACAGGTATAGAAGCTGATAGGCGGTCAAACTTCAGAAGATGCTCAGCCGACACATCAGGCGTGTAGTCTTTCCAATTGGTAGAATTCGGGTGGGATTCTGGGTGAAGTGGCCATCCACCGAAGGCCTGAGAGAAACAGCTCAAAGGGTCGCCCTAGCATTGTCAAGACAAAGATATAACGCACTTGGAAGTTATCTGGGTGCATGTTTTGCCACTGGAGATGACAAATTAGCGGCCAACTCGATGCAGACGGTCGGACCATACACACATTGACCCATATACGATCGACTTGACCGTGGTGCAACCAGAAAAGTGGATCTACACATTGTCATTGTGATTGAGTGAAAGGAGGTCGTATGCTCGAAAGAGATCAACGACGGACCATTGGAAGTAAAGCTGCCGCAGTCATTAGTTTCCATTTCTTTCGGACATTGTCCCATCAAATCACCCCCGACAAAATTGTGGACTTGGTTGTGTATCTTCGTCATGAGGTGTTGGAACATGAAGTAGTCCCCAGGCGTTGTCTGCTTCTGGATATGATGTACTTGAAACCTTGTCAAAGTGACATTTCGGGGATGCTCGAAACGGCCGTGCTGCCAATCGTACAAAGAGAGATTGCGCCGAAGTATATGGGGTACGGGGAAAGACAGCATGACTGGCGTTTGGCTGGCCAGTGAAAGCGCCCCGTCTTGGACGTTGCAATCGGAGGCAGGCGTCGAGTCACAGTCCCCGCTTCCCCCCAGACCATACTCAGGGTCCGGATCAAATACAGGTGCTTGCAATAGGTCGGCTGTATCGAGTGACCAGTCCCAATATCTGCGACGGGTCAATTTGCGGGGAAAGGTAGAATGTGAGGCAAAGACATACGGCATTGGCCCAGTGTAGCCACAGGTATCTCGAAGGCGCATCTCGAACATCCAGAGTATCCTAATACATGGTCGTCAGGCGAGGGGAACTCACTTTGAGTAGATACGAACCAACGATCTAAAGAAACAAGTTAGTGTATAGAAATAGTGACCTGAATGTAGCGACATACGCCAAGGTAGAAAGTAGGGAGTGACATGGGCAGATTTATCCATTTCTGCATGAGCATACGAGAAATCGTCGAACAGTGAAGGATGCACATCGGTCAGAAACGACCCCTGGTGTGCGAGAGAAAGTCGTTGATGACGAATGTTGTGTAGACACTAGGCAGACTAGTCAAAAGCGTTACTAGCATTGAAGTAAAAAGCCAAAACGTACCTTTATACTCGAAATCCACTTAGTTCTCTGCTCCTTGGAAAGGGTGCGCCATTCCTTCCGCACCGTCAGCGTTTCGCACTGGTTGTTCATTGAATGGTCTGCTCGACAGCACTGTGCCCACAGGAAAGGAGTAATAAAGAGCACCAAAGAACGAACTATCGTCGCTTTCAACATGGCCTTGGAAGGGGACGATGAGGAAGGGTTGAAAGAGATGGGTTGCAATGAGAGAGGTTCTTAGCTGTCCGTCCATTGACACGCAGCTCGATGCACCACCCGGCGGGACATGTCACAGAGGGACCGAGGCTGAGTGAGACCTCGCCGAGATGCAATGAAAGGCAGAATGTTGACTGGACGCGGTGGCGACGATCCAAGTACGAGGATTCGGTTCCGTGCAACCTGCAGGACTCTAAAAATAGATCGCCGACAAGAACAATGTTTCCCGAGGCTCCTATGCCGCCCCCTGTCTTGCACTTGCTTCTCACAAACGTTCCACGGACTCAGCATGCTACACCCTCCATATCTGGAATCGTTCTCCCTCGTAGACTCCCCGTCATATTTGCGCAAAATGTCTGATATACTCTTGACAGTGAATTCACTCCAAGCCTGAGTAATGGTGAAGCTTGCATTGATTCTGGCGTTGCCAGTGCTCGGTTAGGACACCATTTTATGTGAACGCGACCAACGGTCACTGAAGTACTGACGTCTTACTCACTTTAGCGGTTGCCATTCAACGGCCAAATATTACCGTCTTCCGGCGAGGTATCCCATTCGCGCCTTCTCCACTTCCTCAACCCTTCGCAGCAAGTAGAAGCAGTTGCATCGTCTCTGCATTCGCGAACATCGGTCGTTCGACCACTTGGAATCTATTGAGTAAGACCAGCTTCGGCGGGTTTGTCGAGCCAGAAGGGATAGTACGAATCGGAGAAGACAGGTTTTTCGTCAGTAACAACGAATACTACGAAAGAACCGTCAAGTTCCCGAACAACGAGGTTATCAATGGCACTGATCGTACTCCAGGCGTTGGACTTGGATTCATCACAGTGTGGGTAAAGTATGACAGCTCGTCACAGCGTCCAAGTCAAGCTGATTGATTTTTCTTCACGGCAGATTTGATGCGAAAGGGACAAAAATCGCCCGTGTCGCTCTTAATGATGTCGGGGACCTAGAATACCACAACGGTGGAATCGATTTGTACATCGTGCTCCGATGATCACTATCCTCTTGCTCGCACTTACGGTCGATACCCACAGTGACGGAAGGTACATCTGGGCAAACATTGCCCAATATCGCCCCAACTCGACGTCAATTCTCGTCAGAGTTGACCCTCTAACTCTCGACTTCACCCGTATCGCTCAATTCCACGACCACACCGGTGGACCCGTCCATGATCCCCATTCCGGCGAAATCGTCAGTCTAAACTGGGGCTCCAGGAATGCTACCTCTATCAATTTGAAGGATGTCACTAAACCCCCACCATTCGTAACTCGCTTCAAGAAAGTGGCGCGAAACCCTTCTTACTTCGTCGACTACCAAGATTGCAAGTTTCTTGGTCGTCTTGAAGAATTTGACGGGAACCCACACATGTTCTGTGGAGGCATCGCGTCTTTCGCTGATGTTAATTTGGGAGGTGTGGCTATTATAGATATGGAAACCATGATACCACGAATGGAAGTTCCTATCGCCCTCAAAAGTGACCAAGGCCGATTGCTGACCACAAACCCGGTGGATGTGGACTGTGTGAATGGAAGATTACGGCTTTACTTCCTCCCGGACCAGGAAACGAACAACGCAGCATTATACGTATATGAAGCAGACCCTCGTAGCCCTTTTGAATTCGGAGGAGGATCCCAATAATGAAGTTGACACTCGTAGTATAGTAAAACCCATCATAAATCTAAGTGGAAGGTACAACAAGTATAGTTGGCATCGCCTCTGGTGTTCTATCAGCAGCAGCCTCTTGTGCAGGATGAGTATGGTTGGGTATGTCCTGCCTGAAATCCGTCGCAAGGTTGACGATCTTGACGACTTCCCCCTCAGTATCTACTTCAGCATTGGGACCTCCAATACCTTGTGCACTTGCGATTGTTTTCCTTTTATCCAGAACCTTGATCCGAGGGATACTCACGTATCCACACTCGAGGGGTATCAGCCTCCACCTCACACTCTCCTCGCCCCCTGGAAGGATGATAGGAAGTCGACTACTTCGTAGCCCGGCAACAACAAAGGCATCTGAGGGGTCTGGTTCAAGTTGAACGAATATGTTAGCAGAACGACTTGGGTGGTGGTTTCGGACGCTGAGAGTTATGAAGATTGGTTTGTGCAGTTGGGCGATGGGTGGAATTGACAAGAGCGCGATCAAAGCTTCTCGTGGAGGTCGAAGGAAGGGCAATAAGACGTTTGTAGCGGCAGTCGTCGCAGCAGGTTCTTCCCCCGGTTGGTTCCTGAAGAGAAGGTATGATATGATAAGACACGGGTTGGGTTGGCGTATCGTTCCATGACCTACCTATGCCAGCGAATTTCGTATACACCCGGTCCGTCGATGGATTCAAGCTCGTAGAGATCATCATCTGAGACGGCCAAGCTCACTCGGGAGAGGTCCGTAAGCTCGTCTCCCGCGACATACTCTAGAGGGGCGGGTTAAAAGAGGAAAAGCTAAAGTTAAACAGAGATAACATTACCTCCATCCAAGACTCCTTCTTCATCAGAGAACGCATGGATAATCTTCGCGTGTTTGTTATCCTGAAAAATAAGGAGAGGTTAATGCCACAGGGTAGGCATAATGGTGGAGCCTCGACTGACCTGTCTGACGAGCTTAAATGACTCTATCACAATATCCCAAGGTCCGGGCAATGCAAGGTGCAATGTGATGTTAGCTTCTCCACCGGAAGCATCGTCCCAGTGCCGGCCCTCATAACTCGATAGATCTCCCAAACCAGCCGGTTCACCAAGACTGCGTTTGTACGCCACGTCGTAGGTGGACTTGAAAGGCGCTACCGTGGGCACCACGAGAGTTCGCAGCGTCTCACTGATATCAAGAATATCCTCTGACGCAGAGTCTTCCTCGTCCTCGTCATCGTCAGTGTCATCATCATCACTTGAAGACGGCGGCCGAGACTGAATGGAAATGTCAATCATCCTGTCTCCAGGCGCACCCCGTCCGAAAAGCTTCAGAATCTTTGAGCCAGAAGCACCTGGAGCGAGCGTGCCAAAGCGTAGTCCCTTGATCAGCCCGGAAGAATGTTCCTCCGCGACAGAGATGCTACTGACTATCATGGAAAACATCAGGCACAGCCGGCACGAAGAGAACGCTGATGGAGCTTACTAGCATCGTCTATTTCGGCTGGCTGCAAGAGAACGTCCATGATGACGTCAAGTTCCTTATCATCCAAATTGGTCACCTCTATGAGGATAGGATAGTCCTCGTCCAGATATGCAGGTGCATTCTGAGAGATATTCAATTCAATGTTATGCGGTCGGTAATGCACTCTTTAGGAGATCTATGAGTTAGTGAATTAATATGAAATTAGATTCATACTCACTGTAGACTTGAACAATCACTGCGCTGGATCGGAACAAAGCTTGGCGGGTTTAAGGAGGTTAGCCACCGCGGTTCTCTGGGTATGAATAGCTGAGCGGCGTGTGGTCCAAACGGCACTTCTATCAGCCAGCTGCCTTCTTCCAATGTAAGGACAAGCTTAGTGACCTAGAACAGGCATTCATGTTCGTGATCACACAGGCAGGCACATAAACAAGCTCACGAACCTCATACGCGCCTGGTGTAGTTGATGATATACTTCCGGAGAAAACAATCGTAGCACCCTTCGACCACCGCAGGTGTCCAACGATAGAAACTTCGGAGGATTCCTGGGTGACCAGCCCAACATGGACTTTTCTGGGACTTGGTGAATTTGAAGCTTCGGTATCAGCATCGTGAGTTACCACAATCGGACAGAGATCTCCAGAGAAATGAATGGAGAGGGATTTGATAGGCAAGTTAGATATGGAAACATGTGTCGGGGCGGCGAGCGAGAGTTGGAAGGCTGCGGGTTCGTTAACCTTAACTTCTGGGACCCAGAACACGACTTGAGCTTCAACTATGAAACCGATATGTTAACGCTTCGATTTGGGAAAGCACCAGTGGTCTTACGGATGGGTTGAGATTCTGGAAGATCAATAACAAGTGCCTTATCTTCGGGGGGCATAGAACTCTACATAGCCCCTTTGTCGTCACAACAAACATCCTTTCCAGGTGGAAATAACATACCTTGAGCACGGCGACCAAGTCTTCCTGTAAAGTATCATGGTCCACTGTGTTGTTGGTATTATCTAACATCGCGCTAAGAAAATAGGGTCTCCAAAACCATATGCATGAACTTACCGTGTCCGATCATTTCGAGTAGTAGTTTGATGCTGAGTTCGACATCACTGAGGCGTTGTGCGCAGGCATACCAAGTCGATAGCAATGGCTGGAGCATGGATACCCATCTCTCTCGGCGGTATGTTTTAGCGATGCGTTCAAAAAACCTATAGAACACGGGTGAAGGAGCTAGCGTGCACACGTTGGAATGCACACGTACCGTACGGCCATATCATATTTCCCAGAGTCATAGTACGTTTGAGCTATCCGATACGCAATCCACAGCGTTAGTCGCCCTTGGCTTGGTTTTTGATTGGACGTCATCCCTTGTTTTTTGAACAATTCATACGATTTCGTGTACAGCTATCTGGAGTGAATGGTTTGTATCGTCACCTCTCAAAAGCACTCACCTCCAATATAATAACATAATGGTCGACCTTCCTTTCGTTGTTATAACCGGGGAAATTAGGTGTGGTGTGTTGAGTTGTCTATGCCATGGTTGGTACCAGAGACGGGAATGACTCAACAGATATGCGTACCTCAGCCTCAAAAGCGATTCGAAACCTCTCCCTACGCATTTCGGTGCATTTGGCCGCCATATAGTAGTAGAACCCAGGGTGTTGCAGCGCATGCGTGGGATTGATGCCCAGAGAACGAATCGCGTCATATTCTACTCCTCTGATTGTTGTAACGGAATTGCTGAGTTGAGACGCTGCAAGGGTGGCGGCGGAAGGAGGTGGCGCGGGCGTGTGCGACGGTATGACCAACGAAGAGCGTGTCCCATATTCAAGGAGTTCCGACAAAACGCGATACCTGAGATCCATGTACTTAACACTTTCTCGTGGACTATAAGGGGCCACTCACTGTCGTGCCATCCAGCTCCAGTATTCGAACGTTTCCTCGCCGATGCCCCAGCCACGTGAGAAGTCACCAAACTTGCGCATATGGGTTGTATGATGCGATAGAGCTAGAGCGTGTTCATTATTATACAGATACAGTTTCGTGATCTAAAGTCGCCTTGTGAGGGAAGGTATACCGGGGTAGAACAACGCAGTACTCACCTTGATGTTGATACAGTCGACCAAGACTTTTGCTTCCGCCCATCGCTTCGTTCGTGGTGGTAAGATTGCGGTCGAGCCAAACATTATGACAAGCATGTCGTACGCATCTTGGTAGTGCCTATGATATGTTCAATACGACTCGGGATGAACATCAATTGCTCACTTTAGTGCAACCTCGTCTTCGCCACGAAACTCAGCAAAACAAGCCATCTTGTACTCGTACCGAACCGTCCATCCTTCGGATCGTAGAGGCCGGGCTATAGGTGCAGCCCCTACGGGCGAAAGAGGATTGGGGTATGTAGAGATCGCGTGCGAGTGTCGATTTCTCTTCCGGCGAACTCGTTTGGAGTGAGCAGTATAGTACTCGATTGCAGACTCATATAGTGCCTCCTGCAGACTTGACACTATTGGTGATTATTCGCAACAGGCTATCGTAGTTATTCACCTGTTGATGAAATCTCCCAGCTCCGCAGAGCTAACTGGGCTCAAGACAAAAAGAGCAGCACGCGAGTCGAGCCCACTTTGCCTACGGATGTAAGTCAACCTCTGGTCTAGTGAGGGATCATCTATGCCGCAACAACAAAGTTCATTTAGGGAAGATGCTAACAGGACTACACGCTAACCTAACATGCGTCTGGAGGCCATCAATACCACAGTCAACTTGATTCCTCGCTCGTTGGTAGTCTTCTTTCGCAGCGCAACCTCAGCAGCTAGTTCTGCATCGCGCCGTCGTTCCTCTTGCTCGCGTTCCCGCTCCCGGTCCGCGTCAGGCGCGTCAAGTGGTGATCGAGGATTGTTAAGAGGCGATTCGTGTATCCGGAGAAACAAGACAAATACTGAGGGCACCATAGTAGTGTGCTTCCTTACCCATATAGGTGCAATTAAGCCATCGGGATGAAGGGGTGATGTTGGTGTCAATGGAGAGAGAGGAGAATGTGCAGACGGATACTGAGGATCCTCTGGAGGTACGGTCTTGCGTGGGGGGAATCTGGCGTCCTTATCGACGAGTATGACCTGAAATATCTTGACCTTTTCAGGCTGCCAAATCGACATTTTGCGTTGAGCCAGAAATGCTTCTCTGAGTCGTATGCCGAGAACGGCGAATGGGTCCTGTCCGGCTTGGGTATTGGTTGCTTCAGGAGGATCCAGGCCTGCAGCAAACATAACCGGCGCAAGCTGAGTGAGCAGTTCTGGAGGATAGGAATTCATCGTGGACGACGATGAGCACGACAAGGTGGACGTCAAGTTTGTTGGGGAGCCAGGAGGATGCTAGCATATTATTGACCGTGTGAGTATAATTGTGACTGTGTGAACAGATTGGCTCACTTATCACATTTTGCTATTATTATTATTCTTCTTATTATTTACTTGCCTCTGTGGGCCGTTGCCACGGCACGGCGTACGAGTCCTATCTGACCACCACTGTTCTTTGACTTACCATATGCAATGGAACTCTCAACCCGTTATTTCAAACACGCCAGAAAGTGATGGCGCGACGCTGAAGCCGGTGCCGCCTCCTGGATCACCTTTTTCTGAAGAATACCCCCGAATACCCTCCAAGGATACGGTCTCATAGTCTGGATCGAAGACCGAAGTCGACGCAAGCAACACCAAGGGCGCTTTTTGGCCGTGGCGAGATCATAAATCGAGTTCAACTTTGGCGTTGTCGACTTTGCACGCGTTACATGAAACCCTTTCTCATCCTCGCAAGGAAGGGTTAACGCCCTCCAACCCAAACAAGCCGTTTGCGCGGTACGCGAGGAGATACTTTGGGAGTTCCTCTTGTGCCTGTCCGAGAGCTAGTTCAACCTGAATCTTCTTCTCCAGGTAAGCCTTCAAAAACGTTGGACAGAACTCTTCCACTCCACTCTTCAAACGTGCCACAATACGGGCACGTCTACCAATCAGGGTAAAGAAATTGTTCTAGGCTTTTCCCATGCTTGTGATCTTGTGTCGCTCGAGTTCATAGAGTATCTTCGCCTCTGGGGAGGTGTCGACGAACTGGGCGATTGGGGTCAGGGCGAGGGTGCAGGGAACACCTATTAGGTTTGGCCAATCCTGTATCAACTTGAAGACCTTGATGGTAGGGATTGTCTTCTTAGACGACAACCAATCACCGTATATCTTAAACTCGCACTTACTGTTTCGGTCTTTTTCGTCCTCAGCGAAGGCAACGCTTGCCAATCCACTGGCGCTGAAGGAGAAATCCATCCCCTCCATGAACAATGCTGAAAAGCCATGGGTAGCGCCGAGGTTGGTGGACTGTGTTCCCTTTTGCTGGGCGACGATTTGGCCAATGTCAAGGACTCGAGACGCTTGCTCCTCCCGGTATGGGGTGCTTGCACTATAGATGTCACGTAGGCTTTGGTAGTCTTGAATCCACACTTCAGCGCTCAGAATTGTAGCAAGAGCTGAGTAGATGTTGATTGAAATTCAGCGTGGAGAGTAAGCAGAATACTCAGAAATGGAAAGAGTAGGATGAAGGCCAATGTTTTTGCTATCTTATATGTGCAATGGGTGCGTACAACAGTGAGGATGACCTGTGATGATGAAGGTTAGGCGAGGGATAGGAGCGAAATAAAGGGAGCTTCGGGCTTCAGAGGGGCGTGGGAAGAAGCACTTGAGCATGTCGGCGTGGGAATACCAGAGAGGCGTGACTTTTCAAAANTCGAACAAATAAAGCGTAAACAAAAGGCCATCCAATCAGCGACGCGCGCTAGATGCAATTGGCCAATCGGAGGGCAGACCGAGCTATCCCACGAAAATGCTACTGCCAAGAGAAACTCCGTTTCCTTTCGTTTCACTCTGGACTCGTAACTTCCCAGCTCGAGCCTGCAGCAGCCGTCACAGTTTACTTCTCTGGCGATGCGCGCACAGGAAGGTCATACCTACTTTGTCGAGGTGACACGAGGAATCAATCTGAAGCTTAAGCTCTAGCTCAAGCCGCCATAAATGAGACTTCTCAACCTCATGTTTACCTTTCGTGACAGTTTAAGCTCATGTCACCTGGCGGTGGCCATATGTCCCAGTGTCCACAAGCTCCACGTTCCGGATCCATACGCCCCCGTTTCTTGGCCTATAAAAGTGCGCTGGAATCATAACGGTTGACCCCAGTTTCCAACCACCTACCACCTGAACATTTGAACACCAATACACTCGATTCAGACATAATGGCTAGCGATTGTACCTGTCAAAGCAACTGCAGGTACGTTCTTCTCATTCTCTCTCGTCGCCATCCCTTGTATTGATCAACTCTTACTGTATAGCGCATGCGGACCGTCAGGAACAGGATGTGCCTGTCCCAGCGGCAAGTGCAACTGCGCTCAGTGTGCCAACAAAGTACACTCTTCCAAGGTTTGTCACTAATTTTCTGTGGTGGACGCCGTATCTCACCTTGAGGCTCGCAGTGCTCTTGCAGCGGTAATAATCAGGGATGTTCCTGCGGTGGAAATGCAGGATGCCAATGTGCCTAAGCAGGGCGCCCTCTCTGCATCGTGAAATAATGCGAAAGCCAATCTATTACGTCTCCCATGTATCTCGTGGTCGTTTGTACCGCCGCCCTTGTGTTCAAGTATAAACCTTCTTCTGACGTTGTTATGCCTGACTTCCGTCGCCCGCAAAATACAAGGGGCCATCCTTGTACTGAGGTTAGCGCCAGTGGTTGAACAGTGTAGGTCCATATGTACGCTCACACTTCTGAGCGTCTTGTCCTCGCATTGTATAAAGCCTGTCGTCGAAATGGCCTTTCCCCCAACGACCTGGTGTCTCAGACTCACTGCCTATCTTTCGCCTCGCCTCAGGCTTCCCCTCTCTTCACAAGCAACTGCAGGTACGTTCTTCTCATTCTCTCTCGTCGCCATCCCTTGTATTGATCAACTCTTACTGTATAGCGCATGCGGACCGTCAGGAACAGGATGTGCCTGTCCCAGCGGCAAGTGCAACTGCGCTCAGTGTGCCAACAAAGTACACTCTTCCAAGGTTTGTCACTAATTTTCTGTGGTGGACGCCGTATCTCACCTTGAGGCTCGCAGTGCTCTTGCAGCGGTAATAATCAGGGATGTTCCTGCGGTGGAAATGCAGGATGCCAATGTGCCTAAGCAGGGCGCCCTCTCTGCATCGTGAAATAATGCGAAAGCCAATCTATTACGTCTCCCATGTATCTCGTGGTCGTTTGTACCGCCGCCCTTGTGTTCAAGTATAAACC
>JAPEVF010000933.1:0-17373 GCA_029747585.1 Pleurotus djamor | reverse complement strand
CCTCAAAGAGCTGGTACACTCAACCCCACCGTTCGAGAGTTCATATCTACAGAACTCGAGATACGCGTCCAAGTACCTGCTTTGGAAGTTTTCCCAGATGGAACCATTTCTGGCGGTGACTTAGATGGCACGGACGTCCTTAAAGCTCAAGCCCACCTCGGTGACACTGATCCCAACGTCGTCCTCGGACCTGACAGCATCGGCACACTATCTTTCACTAGTGGAAGCACTGGCATACCCAAAGGTGTCAAGGGACGTCATTTCAGTCTGACCCATTTCTTCCCTTGGATGGGAGAACGGTTCGGGCTCGATTCCACATCCAAGTTCACGATGCTCAGTGGGATCGCACACGACCCCATTCAGCGCGACAGTAAGCATGCTTGCGCTTGGATGCGTTTTCTTAACACGCTGAGCAATGTGATGTAGTGTTCACTCCGCTGTTCTTTGGTGCTGAGTTGCACGTGCCCACTGCTGATGATATTGGCACTCCTGGTCGACTAGCCGAATGGATGGCCGATAGTCAAGTCACGATCACCCATCTGACGCCTGCTATGGGTCAGCTCCTCTCCGCCCAAGCTACTCGCCAGATCCCTTCCCTTCTGAATGCCTTCTTCGTTGGCGACGTCCTTACCAAGCGAGATTGCCTCCGCCTTCAGTCTCTCGCTGCCAACGTCCGTATCATCAACATGTACGGAACCACGGAGACTCAACGCGCCGTTTCGTACTTCGCCATCCCTCCGGTCAGCGTAGACCCTACCTTCCTCCAGTTACAAAAGGACATCATGCCTGCCGGCGAGGGCATGATCGATGTCCAGCTTTTGGTTGTGAACAGAAACGACAAAAACATACCTTGTGCCGTTGGGGAAGTAGGCGAGATCTACGTGCGATCTGGTGGACTTGCCGAAGGCTACTTGGATGCTGACTCAACGGCTGCCAAATTCGTTAACAATTGGTTCTCTGCTGCCGATACACCTGCGAGGAAGGATACCATTCGCCACCCTGCTCAAGGGTTACCGGGTCCTGAAGCGCGGTATTGGAAAGGCATTCGTGACAGGATGTACCGTTCTGGTGACCTTGGGCGGTATCTCCCCAATGGTACTGTTGAATGTACAGGACGAGCAGATGATCAAGTCAAAATTCGTGGCTTCCGAATCGAGCTTGGGGAAATCGACACACACCTTAGTCTGCATCCCCTTATTCGCGAGAACGTCACGCTGGTGCGACGTGACAAGGATGAGGAGAAGATTCTTGTTAGCTACTTTGTTCCGTTGGATGGACCTGGTTTGGACGAGTTCGCTAGTGATGTACCCGAAATTGAAGACTCAGTCGACAAGGCTAAGGACCTGGCTAAAGGAATGAGGAAATACAGACGCTTGATCAAGGATATCCGCGAACACCTGAAGAAGAAGCTTCCTTCTTACAGCGTCCCCTCATGTACGTCCCAATTCTTCATCTATCTACGAATAGTGGTGACCTTTATCTCCAGTATTCGTACCGTTGCGCAGGATGCCATTGAATCCGAACGGCAAAATCGACAAGCCTGCGCTTCCATTCCCAGATACCGCTCAACTCATCTCGGTCGCCCCTTCTTCATCCGCTCGCCAGGCCAATCCGACCGAAGAGAAGATGCGTGCTATCTGGGCCAACATCCTCCCAAATCCACCGTCGCCTATCCCGTTGGACGAGAGCTTCTTCGATTTAGGTGGTCATTCCATCCTTGCAACCAGATTGATCTTCGAAATCCGCAAGACCTTCGTAGTGAACGCTCCACTTGGCTTGATATTCGACCAGCCTACTGTGGCCGGACTTGTGAAGGCTGTTGATGCAATGCGCAACGCGGATCTTGGGTTGGCGTACAAAGACACTACACCGCCTGCTGCTACGGGCTTGCTCGCCGTTCCAGGTGCCCAGGCTGTCGCGGCCAGTCCTCCCTCCGTAGAATATGGGGAGGATGGTACGAAGTTGATAAGCCAGCTTCGAGCCTCGTACCCACCCCTCCCTGGCAACTTCTCTTCTGCCCCATTGACCATCTTCCTTACGGGAGCCACTGGGTTCCTAGGTGCATTTGTCCTCCGTGAACTTTTGTTTAGGCCAGAACGTGTCAAGAAAGTCATTTGCCATGTTCGGGGAGCGACTGTTGAAAAGGCTCTGGCTCGTCTCAAGGAAGGATCTAGCGACAGAGAAGCTTGGGACGAAGCTTGGGTGGAGAGCGGTCGGTTAGAGGTTGTCACTGGTGATTTGGGTCAAGAATTCCTTGGGCTAGGGAAAGATGTGTGGAATAGAATTGCGAATGAAGCTGATGTTGTACTGCATAATGGCGCATTGGTAAGACACCACTATCTCTCCTTGGTCACCAATTTGCTGATGCTTGACCCCAGGTCCATTGGGTTTATCCGTATGAAAGACTTCGCTCGGCCAATGTTCTCTCAACTCTCGCGTGCATCGAGTTGGCTGCCACCGCCAAACCCAAGCAAGTCGTCTTCGTATCCTCTACTTCAGCTCTGGATACAGATCATTACGTTCGGTTGTCTGACTCCCTTGTCGGTCGCTCCAAGTACAAGGGGATTCCCGAGAGTGATGACCTTGAAGGAGCCAAACTAACACTCAAGACGGGGTATGGTCAGACTAAATGGGTTTCGGAGAGATTGCTCTTTGAGGCCGGTCGTAGAGGTCTCAGCGGTCACATCGTCCGTCCAGGGTATGTTGTTGGTGATTCCAAGAGCGCAGGTAAGAGGTTGAGACGTCATTTCAGCCTTTCAATGTAACTCAACATCACGTTTCTCTAGTCACTAACACTGATGATTTCATCTGGCGCATGGTCAAAGGCTGCATCCAACTTGGCCTTGTCCCGGACATCAACAACACTGTAAACATGGTCCCAGTTGATCATGTTGCTCTCTGTACCGCCCTTGCTGCTATCTCTCCCCTCCCCAATGCTCGCCAGTCCGTGCTCCACATCACAGCACGACCCACGCCCACATTCAATGACATTCTTTCGTCCCTACACCTCTATGGATTCCCAACTGAGCAATGTGAATATGTCGTGTGGCGGAGAAAGCTTGAACAACACGTCATGGAGGTTCAGGATAATGCACTCTTCCCTCTGCTGCATTTCGTCCTCGATGATCTCCCTACCAGTACCAAAGCCCCAGAGCTCGACGACACGAACACTACGGCCTTGCTCCAGGCCCATACTTCTACGTTCAATATGACCGTGTCGGATGAATTGATGGGGAAATACCTTGCTTGGCTGATTGCGGCAGATTTCTTGCCCGCTCCCAGCCTTGCTGAGCCGCAAAAGCCACTCCCAGAGTTGCAGAAGACAGGCAGCGTTAGAGCTGCTGGTAGAAGTGGAAATTAAATGTGGAATTTTCTGTAATCTTTGTAATTGCGCCTACTTACGCTTATCGTATGGAAAGTTGAGCGTTCAAACAACACTATACAGTCGAATGTGGTCAACTCGAGAAATGATTCTGAAGGTTCCACCATCACACTTTCCAGCGCAGCCGCTCGAAAAATTCTTGACACTGCGATTCCACAACGTGTGTCGTGTGTCCTCATTGAAACGTGCATCAACCAACGGTGGGACTCGAACCCACAGCCTCTGCCTCCGGAAAGCAGCACACTAACCATTGTGCTACGTTGGCTTATCAGGTTGATGCATGCTCAAAGGTCATGTCCATACTGCATTGAGAGGTCAACGTTGCAATCATGACCCAGGAATGCAGGTCTGATTCAGTGATGACCTACTATAGAAGGACTTGAAACGGATGTCATTAAAAATTGGGGGGAGTGGAAAAGAGTGCTACAAATGCATACATACTTACATACTACGGCATACTACGAGCCTACTACACGAGAAACTACCACAGGCCCCATACGCGGGCCTCCCTTGCTGGCTGTCCATTGGTGGGTTGGCTAGGAGGTCTGGGGGAAGGACCGGCAGGAGTGCCGGACAAGATGTGTGGGAGCTCTCTCAAGGCCGCCACCAAGCCACGCTGTGCTATGTTGGATAACACTATCCCAGAAGCGTCGTGACTGTAGTAGTCGAAGAAACTACTCGGATGGTTGACGGCTGAGAACGGGGAACCATAAGCTTGTGAGAGAGGGGGCATGAACTGCGACGAACATTTGTTAACCATAACTGAGGAAGTAAGAGAAGATGAACACGTGGATCAATATTGATACATATAGAGAGAAGCTTACAATCGTAGACGTCAGCAGTGACAAGTTGGTACGTATAGCTGAGTGACTGATCGGTCAAGTTAACAGTTGAACGTGAGCAAGAGTGAGTGATAATGCAAAACAAGACCGTAGACATAGCGTACCACAAATATTGAGCAAAGAATAGTTTGGAAAGCTCCTGCTTCCAATATTTCGATAGGCTGTCAACCTCATTAGCACAAAGAACAAGGAAGAAGAGAGGGAGTCAAACCAAAACAGCGCAATATACCATGGTTGCACACCAGAGAGGTAGAGAATGTCTGTAGCCGGGTTCAGCTGTAGTAGGAAGTGGCAAGAGGTAGTCTGAATTACGCGTATGGATTGAGTTTTAACACTTTGTGATAGTAATCCACGATTTCGTCCAGCACCGATTTGAGGTAGTCTACATAGAATATAATTTAAACGTTAATGTGAGAACAGTAAGCAAGGTGAATGTAGCACATACCTCTTGTTTTATTGTTAATCAATCCACTTCGCCTCGCCTCGCGAACTTCTTTGTCCTACGCAATAGTCCATGATATCAGGGGCAGGGCGAGAAGAAGTCAGAGGAGGAGCGCACGAGGTCAATGATAACTGCGAGCCAGGACCGTTTAGCATCGGGGGTTCCCTGAACAAATTTCGAGGAGATCCTAGAGGGTAGGTCCTTCAGTAGTGAACGGATTCGCTTGAAGATATCCGGAGCGGGCGGCTCCAACGAGTCTTCGCTGATGAATTGATCTGGGGCCTGCAACAGTGGTATCATGTTAGGGAATAAGATGATAAATGTGTAGAGTGGACGTGCATGAACAAGGGGGACATTTTCGCCGTCGCCGTCACTGTCAGGGGCTGACGAGTCTGGGGTTTCATAGAGCCCAAGCGCGACGGATAGTTCTTCCAAAAGGATGCTGAACCTCTCTTTAGCTAGTGGGGGCAGTTCGCATTCAAGGACGCGAGAATTGTAGTCGGCCTCGAATTCTGAGGTGGGCTTGATGACATTTGCAAAGGTAGCAATCTTCGGGGAAACAGATTGCCATCGCCAGCACGCGGACGTATGTCGTTCGGTGGCCTTGATACGCCTATAGGCAACAACGCCAGCAATTTCCATAGTCATACTACGGTAAATCCAAATGTATTTTAGCACGGTGAGTTCGCGACCATAGATGACAGGGGCTTACACCAGGAATATGAAAATATCTGTATTATCTCGCTTGTGTGGCTCGCCGGCGAAAATTACGGCCATTATTGACCAAATTGACAGACATAGGACGATAGGGAGAGTCCACCAGAGAGATGAATAAGGTAGATCATCTAGGATCAGGGGTTTCGTCAAACTTAAATAAGTGACGTGAAAGATTCCAATTAACGACATCAAGTGCTATCGTGGATGTATCACTTACAGTTTTTGTGGGTCGAATTCCTTTCGCGACATGTTGACTTGAATCTTGACCAAAAGGTAATCACAAAGTGCGTCAGGAAAAGGGGTCAACGAATCTACGCTATAGAGTATATCGTCTCAGCCCCCTATTTTATAAGCTGTGCTTCAACACCATACTCGGCATTTAGACGGTGTCGTCATTGATGAGGATGTCGAGAACCACAAGGGAAAAACAGTGAACAGTGCAAGGTGACACTGAGCCGTTGAGATGCGAATATGGCAAAAAAAATCCAAATGCATAAGTAGCGAAAAGAGATCCATGGGTCAGAAAGGATGGGTCGCTCACATGTGCTCGATTAAAAACAAGGCGGTAAGTAAGTGAGTGAGCGCTGAACAGGCTCGCAACGTTCAACGTTCAACAGTACAATCAATACCAGCCTGCCCCAAGCCCACCCAGTCATTTCCGACTTGCAGCGACCTGGATCACCCTGATAAGCACAAGGCATAAAAATGTTCTAGGTTGGCTTGCTTACCCTGCGCAGTCTAGATGATTTGCAGGATAAATCTGACCGCAATATACTCAACTCGGAACGCTCTGACAGCCCAGCAAACCAACGTTACCCTGTCTATTCATCAGCGTCCTGAGAAATCCTAAGCACAGTTCAAGGGGGATCGAGACCGTCACCAAGCTCAGGTTTGGAACACTCACCAACTTTCGGTCGATCCTTCCAAGTTTCAAAGATCCTCGGCTAGAAACCGGAATCCGTCAATCTAGCAAATTATAGACAATGGAGGCCCACAAGTACGGACCAATTCCTTGACTTTGTCATGGCAGCATTCGTAAGTCTCGGTGTCCCTGCGACACACGCAATTATTTGACACACCAAGGTTTATCCTATTATTCGCATGCCAGGCCTCAAAAATGTGTAGATCGTCTGATCCAATGGCTATGTGCTGGATCATATACATCACATTGGCTTAAGAAAATTGAAACTCACGTTCTTGACGGACAAACATCTGAGCACGTATCGCTTTCTTGGGCTCTCTCTCGACAACATCTGCCTCCGATTTACATTCGCACAACCTCATCGTTTCCCATGCTACGCTTTCCCATGTCCATCAATAACTGACGCACCGTCGAACTTTACCCCATCTTTCGCTCGTGCCTGGCTGATGACGAACAACTTGGCTCCGAGCGTGTCAAAAGGCTTAAAGTACTTAATAACGTACCTTGGGTCTTTGGAAGACGACAAGCCAAAGCTCCATCCCCAACGGTTATGCGGCTTTCCTTCTACCTTGCAACATTGTCGTCCATCGGCGCCTGCTTTGCGCAGGTGGGCCTCACAACCTTTCAACCTCTCGGTGCTCCATTTTTGTCCCCAGTAACGACAGCTCCAGGATTCAGTGCGCATGTCATCTTTTCTAACCTCACGGCACCTCGAGGCATAGCGTTCGATGACAAGGATAACCTCCTCGTTGTCGAGCGGGGCTTTGGCATAACCGCTTTCAAGCCTGCAGTGCAAGGAGGCGTTTCTGGCTGGCAGCGCAAGGTGTTGATTTTTGGCAACGAATTCACCCATGCTATCGCCGTCGAGGGGTCAAGCTTGTACCTGAGCACCGCTGGAGAAGTCCGAGAGTATAAATACGACTCGAACACTGTGACGGCCGGTGCATACCGTGTTGTCGTCACGGGTCTTCCTGCTGATGGAGGTAAGTCCCCGACATCTGCGGATCCGGGACAGTGAGACTAACCAAGCGAATAGAATTGACTACTCACGCGTTGTTGCTGGAACGCAGTGGGACTAGAGCGCGAAGAACGATCTTAGTTGGTTCTGGCCCTCTGACCAATATTGATCTCACTGCTCGTCTCCCTGGAAGCGGCCGTTCTCAAGTTCGTCGCTTCCTCATCCCTCTGACCAGCGTGCCTCCGACTTGGCTTTCTGGTCAACTTGTGGCATACGGTATTCGTAACCCAGCCGCGTTCGCCACGGCACCGCAATCCCTGGCCTCTTCGAAAATTTCGGACCTCTATATTCTTGACAATGGCGCCTCCATCGACAACGTGACTGGCATCACGCCTCCATTCGCCAATGACAATCCTGCAGATGAGCTCATCCTCGTCGAGGGGACCGCCGCAGCTCAAGGAAAGTTCTACGGCTTCCCTGATTGCACGACATTGTGGAATGGTGACGCTGATCCCGTCGGTGTGCCTCAATACATCGGCTTTGCACCAGGAGATCAGTTCAGCTTGAACCTTGATCCCGTACGCGACGATGACTGGTGTAGGACACGGTCCAATCAGTTACCGCCTGTTCGTCCGTTCCAGGTACGTTAGCATCTCATTTGACGCGTTGAGAGAGCACTCACCATAATACAACATTCAAAGGCTCACTCTGTCCCCTTGGACATCAAGTTCTACACGCCTGGACCGGTATCTTCCCTCACATCCTTCCCCAGTTCCTTCGCTGGCGATGCGTTTGTCTCCTTCCGTGGTTCGTTCGACAGGACTCCACCAACCGGCTATGGCGTCATACGGTGAGTCCCAGAGGACAAGTTCTTCGGACATAAACCTGAACCCACTTTCAGGGTTCCGTTCCCCCTTGGCTCTGGTACCGAAGAGTTCATCGTCCAAGTAGCTAACCTGGCGCCGTGTCCTGGTACTTGCATCCGACCAGTCGGAGTGGCATTCTCGAAGGCCGGACGACTCTACGTGACCAGTGATTCCAGTCGAGAGGTATGTGATTCGGCCAGGGCTCATGTTGAACTATCCATAACAAACCATCTACAGCTTTTCGTGGTCCAGTACCAAGGTGGCTTTGTCCCACCTCCCAGGCCCTCCATTTTCCCTTCGCCTGTTCCACTCTAGTAAATTGTCTGCATAGTACAGAAGGATTCCAAGAAAGTGCTTAGTTTGGCAGAATACCAAGGAAGGTGGTAGTGAAATTGGTACCTCCTAGTCCCCCCTTACTCCTAGCGCTGCTCAGAGGAGCCCGTGGAAGAAGTCTTCCGAAGATTTCAATACAAATGAATGGACAGATGACTCTCGAGCTTACCTCCGAAAAACAAGTTCCAGTCATCCCTTGCCTCTTGATCCCAGATCTCAATCAACAGCAACGCCTGATATGTTAGAGCAATCGACTGCCATTCCTCGATTGTCATCTCGGTCTCCTCCTCGGTTTCCGAGCTATCCTCGTCATCGCTGTTGACTTCGTTAGCGTCGCCATCTGACCCAATAAATATGTCCTCCCCGATATCGCCCTCGTCTTCACTACCGAGTTCAGTAACGTCGTCATCATCATGAACTTGGTCATGCGCTTCGTCGGTGCCGTCCTCCTCGTCTTCTGTATCACTCTCGTCTTCAGCATCGTCTTCCCATCCAACAAGGGCTTCTCCCAAGCACCGGCAGTGTTTCTTGCGCCTACACATCCAATAATGGTCGTAATCCACGGTGATTCGTACCTTGTTAGGTTCGCGATGAATGATGAGTGGGCATTCGATACAGTCCCTTTCAATAAGGTGTGAGACGAAATAGTCCACGAGGACGCAGGTCGTAAGGTTCCGACAAGATAGGCAAAGGTCTTCAACAGGACGTATCAAGGATGCCAAAAAAGTCGGTTCGCCATCGGAGAATGAGCAACCCAGACGGAGGGACTCGAGCTTCGTCAGCTGCGCGAGATGGGGGATGAACTAAGGGCGAACGGATATGAGGGGCAGATACAGGGAAGCATAGTCACTAAAGTCACTTACAGGTTCATCATGCGGTTCCAGTTGCATGTTCAGACCGCACATATCCAAGTGTGTGAGGTTAGGATGGGCAGTGACTATGGGGATCATTTTGCCGATGTTCATTTCCATCACTTCCGATCCTTGGAGGTGGAGAGTAAGGCGCGTAAGACTCTCTGTCGATAGTTCTAGGACTTTTCGAACGAACCCGAGGTAAATGCCACGGCGGTCTGTCTCGGTGTTCCATCGAAGATCAAAGGTTTTGAGAGAAGGCAACGACGGCAAGTCACCGAAAGTCCGAAGATTTTCCCGCCATGCAGTCACCACGTTCAGGCGGATGTGTTCCACTGAAGGGGGGATTCCCGAGTTAGCCACGAAGCGGACGAAGTGGCCGAGATCATCCAAAGTCTTCGTAAGCCCATCGAGATCTCCTCCTTCGTCTTCCCTATCGTGTATATCCAGCTGGAGCGATGTTATGAAAGGGAAAAGTTCAATGTGCCTGTACAAAGAGTACGGCTCTGAGGAATTCGAGATCCCTTCACTGTGACGCAGTGTCAAATGACTAGAAGTTTGTATGAGCGACCTCGTGGTATGCCACTGAAAATGAGTCAAAGCGCACCGGGTACTTCTATTCAAAGCCTCCTTCCCGAGAACCAACGGCAGTAGTGATGCAGCATTGGCAATCAATTTGTCACTTAGGCGGATGCGTCGAAACAATAAGCGTTTAAGAACAGCACGGTAAGATTTACAAGCCAAGCTGAGGTTGGCCAAGTCAAGTGTTCGCAAGAGTGAGCCAATGTGCGAGACGAGCTCAAGAGGAAGCATGGTGGAACGCGAAAGAACGCGTCCCCGAAATTGCCCCAAATTTTGAGGCGAGGGTCATGTGATGGCGTCTGGAAAAGGGGTGAAACTCAGAAAGGGGAGAACCGTCGAACCGAACGCAACGGCCTAAGCTAAGAACTTGACCACACACGGAAGCTGGATTTGAGGGCTATTTCGTATCGTATCAATGCTATGCTTGCAAGCCACGGACTCAAGTCGGCTACAGGCTTTTTCAAGGCTGAGGGTCTGGACTCTGATCGCGTACAGAAACTATCTTGTGGCGAATATCTTGATCTTCCATCTCCAAAAGAAAGTATATTATCTTGATTTTCTTCATGGAGGGCAAGCTACGGTACGTATCCAAATGAGTATCCGATCTAACACAGTTTTCATTGCGAAGGGTTTGCTAACATTTCTCACCAGCGATGACTGAGTGACGACCATATCATCTCCAGTCAAAGATAGATGCTCCAAGTTGGGTAACTTGCTGGAAAGTGAGAGAACAGCGTGAAGGACGGAATCATCGACCGAATAGCAGGCGAGTTCCAGCTTGAGGTCGGTTGATGTATCGGTCGATTCAGAAAGTAGATGGCTGATGTATTCCGTGGGTATACATATGCGCGATATCAACTTCCCATGAAGCCTGGAATATGGTTAAGACTGGGAGGGGGATCAGGACCCGAGGACGTTTCTTGAACCCGTCACCGAAGAAGTCCAGGTGAACGAAGACGATACGCATGTCGCGAATAGCGCTCGAAAGCATCTGGAGATCTTGTGGCGGGTGAAACTGACTCTTTCGAAGGTCAAAGACCAAACGTTGGTGTACGAAGGTAAGATCTCGTACACCTAGTCGTCTGCGTCGTCGCGATCTGCGTCGATTTCGAAAAGCGAGATATGCCTGTAGCCATGCGTGTACGGAGAATCAGCGCTCGGCTGTCGCTCCCCTTTCCTGATGCATTACAGGCTAACAAACGTTCGACGGATCCAATTCTTGTCCGATTCTCTGGGAATAAGTCCTTGGGTAATGACGTGGATATCACAAGAAGGGGATGGCATGGGAAATGGGGGTCGAACATCATTCCACAGGAACCTGGAAACAAGGGACTGGTCCACCAATGAACGTCAACAGCCCTCTTTCTAGATCTCAAGTGTTGAGTGTCTTTTGCTTTTGAAACCCTACTAGATGTTGATCTAACAGCGCTGGTATTAGATTTGGAGGTTCGCTGTGTGTGGAACTTGCTCAGAACCTTCGTGGTTGAGTTGGAGTTCTAACGGGTGCAAATGAGGCAGTAGTTAGCAAGCTTGATTTCGTGCGTCGGAGGCGTCAATATGTCTTCTGACCTCTGGGAGAAACCAACGACATATGGACCACTGAATACGGGACCTGGAAGAAGCATGGCGTCGCCATCTTCTTTCGCAGATTAAGGGGGAAAGGGGATTTATCAAAACCGAAAGCGAGAGCCACGATCTGGGGGGTCGCGTTCGGAGATTACTTTGGCACGAACATACGTACGTGGAAGTAGTAACGTCGTTGAATGGTCACCTGAAGCGGGATCTGAATTTGACGGTCCGACACGTAGTGTTGCGGCCGTTGATTCTATAATTGTCTATCGTCCACGCACCCTGCATTTCTCTACCATCTACAACAGGCCAAGAAGCATCGCACCGTTTTTATGCATGGTCTACATTTAAGACAGCAACCGAATTCATGTATTTCCGTGCACCTTGCGGTGGGATTCGAATTACCCATGTGAGGCTTTGACTTTGAACGACTCGGCTTCCGAATCGCACGTCGAAATACCGCTGGTTTTTTTAGTACGTCTTTCCGGCGCGAAATAGCATTGACCAACTGACGGATGAGAAGTCTTTACATGAGGGCACACTCGATTTCGAGCGGTATATCATAACTTTCTTCCCCAGTGGCTCTTCTCCTTTGAGAAGTTGATCATGGGCAAATATCATGCTATGCAAGGAACATAGAGACGAAATGGAACTCTCCCCTGAGAGCCTAGCATTATAGCGACAAGGAAGGACATGATGCAGACGGAAATGGCACCATGCGGTTTCTTGTTTTCTGTCAGTTCCCCTCTCTTCGCGGTCTCAGGTCGGCCAAGTTCTAATGCCGAACTCCGCGACAATTCCATATTCAATGTTACTATTAGGTACCACAAGAGCCTATGCATGTGACCCATGTCAGTTCAGCATAGTCGAAATCTACCCCAATTATGCCAAGCTTGACATGACCTCCAGGGACCGAAGGTTAACGTTAACCATGAATCTATCATTCCGTGACAACCTGTTCAAGGTTAGATGTTAGGTTCGCGTATAAAGTAGCTTCACTGACTCCCTTCCCTCCTCAGAACCCGTTCACTCCAACCATTCTTAACACAACGCCCTCAATTCTAGCCCCTTCACTGTGTCCGCTGCACCATGTCGACCACCGTCTCCGACATTGATGTCCTCTTTCCACATGCCAGCAAGAAATTCTTTGGTCGTGACTTTGAGTCGAAAGCGACCGCGCCTCTGCTCCGGTATCTCCTCGAGTCGCTGAAGCGTCCAAATGATAAAGCCAATCTCTTCACGGAGGTCAAGGAAATGGCTGGAGATGTCGAAATCGATATATTCGATGAATCATACATCAATTACCAGGCTTTCATCAACCTCATCAAAACAGGTCTCCCGCCGCCGGTGCCAAAGAAAAAGGTACGAGTGTGTTTCCCCTCATCCTCTGTTTTGTCTTTGATTCAGTACGATCATGTTTCCATCCATAGGTGACCATCATTGGAGCGGGAGTGTCCGGGCTTTGTGCTGGATACGAACTGAAGAGAGCGGGTTATGATGTCACGATACTGGAAGCATCCTCCCGTGTGGGCGGACGTGTCATCACCTTCCGCGATCCCGCCTTCGCTCCTGGCCTTCACGCTGAAGGCGGCGCAATGCGTATCCCTGGCGATCACTTCCTCCTTCGTCAGTACATCTCCGAATTCGGCCTCGACAACCAGTTATTCCCGTTCGAAATGGAAAATAAAGTCATCTACTTGTCGGGTATGCCTGCAGGTAAACGCACAATGTCCTATGCCGACTTCGACAAAAAGTTGATAGCGAAAGACCCTGAGCTGCTCGCGCTCTTCCCCAACCTGCGCGAGAATGAGAAAGGACAGACGGTCGATGACCTGTTTGACACCGCCGTGGAACCTGTGAAGAAACTTTGGCAGGACGTCTATCTTGCGAACGGCGGTACCGACAAACCCCCTTACAATGCCGACGCCCTCACCGCCGCGTTCAGGGCAATCACAGAAAAATACGACAAATATTCTCTGCGTTCGTATTTGATGGAGGTCGCCTGCTGGAGCGAAGATGCAATCAATCTGTATGACCTTGGAAACGCCCATGTCGTTTTTGAGAACGGTTTCATCGAGTCGTTCAAAGATGCGTTCTTGTCGAGCAACGCGAGCGGTGCGAAGGCGGGTATGCAGCAACTACAGTCCGGTATGGACGCCGTTCCGAAGGCTTTCGCCCAGGCAGACCCAAAGAATCCTCTTCTACATAACATCGTCTTCGGGGCGCGAGTCAAGCGCATAGGCACTGAAGATCACGAGATCGGTATTGGGAAGGGTCCGGTGGTCTGTTTTTACGACAATCCTTCGGGTGCTGAGGTCAAAGTCACATCCGATTATTTGATTCTGGCGATTCCATACACATCGCAGCGCGCTATCCTTAAGGATCGCGCCTTCGCACCGTTGCAGGAGATGGCTATCCGAGATGTCCGATACGTCGAGGTTACGAAAATTCTCCTTCAATACAGAGAGCGTTGGTGGAAGGAGCAGTTCGGAAGGATGGGACAGGGGACCGACGGCGGTGTTGTCTGCGACCTGCCAATCCGTTACACCATGTTCCCTGTAGAGAAGGATAACGAACAATTCGCGAACGGCAATCCTCGAGGAGCAGTCATGGCCGCCTACACTTTCGAGCAAGACGCGACCATCCTGGGGGCGCTGAGCCCCCATCGCCGTGTCGAGCTTGCTGCACGCGACCTCGACACCATCTTCCCCAATGCTAAGTCACTTGATCTCCTCGAAGCCGCAACTTCGCAAGTCTTCCCCGCCGATGAGCTCGCTGGCGGGTCTGCGTTCTGTTACTTTGGACCTTATCAGAAGACGAAATTCCTGGAGGTGATGTGCAAAACGGATTGGGAGGACCGAGTGTTCTTTGCGGGTGAGCAGGCGAGTTACACCCACGGCTGGATCCAGGGCGCTCTGGAAGCCGCTCTCCGATGCGCGTTACAGGTGAATAAGGTCGTAAACGTAGTTTGAGAGTTCTTAATGAGTTTAAACATGTATAAAAAGTCAAATTCGTTTCGAGCGCTCATACCATCCAAATATCCTTCTTGTTACGAATCTCAAATGTGGTTACCGTTGTCATCCAAGTTTACGAATTCTGTAGATCCAAGCTCGTGGTCCACCAATTGCGACGGTGCTGCTTCATCGTAAGTTTTGAGGCGTGATGATGGGAGAGGATACATGCTCACCTCAGGTAGCATTTGGAACACAGTCTCCTGCGCTACTACGGTCAACTATGCAAGCACCCAGGGCAGAAAGATGATCATCCTCCATCCAGTCGGCATAGGTCGCATGGATAATGTGATTCCCCTTCAACTCTAAGCCCTCGTGGACATGGAATTCAAGTCTGTGCCTGTCTGTGTCATACCAAGCAACTGTCCCTAGTTGATTGAAAACGGTGCCGAATTCCAAGGTCTGCTCATACGCAGCAGATATCATAGCACCATCCCATGCACCAACGTCCTCATTCGTTTCCAAGAGCAGACAAACGGTTCGAAGATGCTTCAGGTGGTGCAATCGACTACAGACCGACGGCTGTATTTGGCAGATGATTGGCATTGGGGTTCGTCTCGATCCAGAGGATAAGGACTCACTAATTTATCAAGAGATATCGCCATGTTCAATCCAATGAGGGTCAGATGCTCTAACTGAGGGATTTGGACAACAAGGCGGAGAGCCAGATCGAGGACACGTCTATCCTCTTCATCGTAATCCATAGTTACTTCAAGCTTGAAATCGGTCAAGGTAGTCATTGATCTAGCAAGAAATCGTTCAATATACGCCGTGGCGAGGTCTCTCGTGTTCATTTCCCAAGAAACATGTAAAGTCTTCAGTGCCGGGAAAGGTAGAAATTGGTGGGGGTTGATTTTGACGAGCCTGTCGTGATAAAACTCCAGGTCTATAGTGTCAATGGGCAATTGGTGAATTGTTGCGCAAAGCACAACAAGATCCCGCAATGGATGGAAGTAGTTGTACACGCCCTGATATGACAGGGATGTAATGTGACGGAATGAAGACAGAGTTCTGTAAGCCCCGTCATTGAATGTGTCGCGACCTGTGTCGATTCCGACGATGGAGATATGCCTAGAAATGTCAGATCAGATGCATATTATTGTCACCGCGAAGAAATATAATATCCACCAAGCAAAACGTACCGCACAAGTTTGTTGATCTTCTTTGGGATGTCGATTATATCCACGGGGTTCACCCGAAGTCGACGGAACAAGGGCGACCAGGCGATATCATGAAATAGCTTGCATACGAGACTGAAGTTACGCAGATCTGAAATAGGTAGCCACTCTACCAAAACAGTCCATAAATCAAGCGGGAGGAGCAGCGATGGCGATGGTGATGGTGGCATTCCAAGAGAGTGTTGTGCGCTTAGCAAATCACGGGCCGCCGACCGGACGTTCTAGCGAGATGAGAGCAGATGCTTAGATGCAACGAAGTTGAATATATAGAGTGCGCGGCTAGATGAAATGAAGGGTACATATGGCAGATCCAAAGAGGTGAAGGCTACGTATCCAGATTCGTATTTGAATCAATTTCTTCGTCTCGGACAAGCGCAGATCCTAAATGACGCCAAACTTTTGGGCGGGTTGTCATCCAGTGTTGCCATCGAACTGTGATATGAGCGGTCCCGTCCTCGGTACGGTTGATAGTGAAAGGAGTAGAAAGCACGGATTTCGAGGGGATTTGGTGATCGTAAAGTACACAGGTCTTGAGCCTTGGACATGAGGCGCAGAGAATCTGGACACGCTGAACCATCATAGCCAAGGATCGGGGATTTCCCCAACGATCCTCCACATGCTCGAAGCTGAGATGCAGTGATTCGAGTCTGCGGTAACGGGTTAGGATTGAGAGGAATTGGTCCTTGAGAAACTCTTAAATGCAAGGAAGATGAAGCGAAAAGATGAATCACGCACCACTTCAGAGATAGACCGTAACTGAGTAGAAGATCCTGATATGTCCAAATGTTGTATATTTGGTATGAGTTTGAGGACGGGCTGTAGTAGCATCATGTCTGATAGCCAAGCAGAGCGTACATCCCAAGTAAAGTGGGTCAAAGTATCAGCAGCTCGTGCGAGCAGCCGTTGGGCGAATTGTATCCAAGCAGACTCGGATTTGATCCTCAGATTCCACACAATATGAAGCTTTTCGACGGGAGGGAGAGGGTGAATGAGATGAATGTAACCCGCTGTGTCGTTGTGAGAACCTTCGTTTTCACACATTTCCAGGCGGATATGACGAAGGGTCTTCATACGCGTGCAAACTGCGGTGAAATGTTGGACGTCTTTGATGCCATGATACTCTTCCGAGTCGGTGATAGCAACCTTGTCGTCGACCTTCGGGGGACGATCACGGTCGTGGATTTCGATAGAGAGCGACTCGAGCTCTCGCAGACGAAGCATGCAGTAATAGAGGATTTCTGTTGCCTTTCCTTCGATATGTACAATTTTAAGGTCCCTAGGTTCATGTCATTCAGCCTATCCTGATAGATACTGCAAGATATAAGTCACGTACCTAGCCGCCTTGCAGATAACCTGGTCATTGATCAAGGCGTTTGCGAGGTCGGAATCGAACGAGAGGTCTTCACTCCTGACGGAGATTTGGTAGAACAATAAGTGTTTGATGGCATTGCGAGCGCCTCGGCATGCGAGGCTAAATTCCAGGAGATCGCATCTCGGGAGATATTGACCAATTTTGGCGGTAAGTTCGGGGGGAAGGTCAGCGAACGTCATGGTGGGAGTGAGGAAGCGCTGTGGCACTGGAAGCGCTGAACACTTCAACAAAGGGTAATCACATGACGTCGACGCGTGTCGACGCGAACGCGCGTTACGCGCGTGGAATTCTGGGAAGCTTCATATTGATTTTGTATTGATTTTTGAAATGAGTTGCGCTATACTTACC
>JAPEVF010000932.1:0-17377 GCA_029747585.1 Pleurotus djamor | reverse complement strand
TGGGAACGCGCGTTGATGGGGATGGTGCCTTGACATACGGCACACAAGCGCGTGAAGGTTCCTCGGGCGTTGATAAGCTCGCTGTCGTGTTGGGAAGACGACTTCGCCTGACCCACATTTCCACTCAGACCTCTCTTGAACCTCAACCACCACCATCACCGCCATGTCCATTGCCGTCCGTAGCCCGCTGTGAGTAGCTCTCGTCATCGTTCGTGACGACGTCGGCGAGGGGAACTAACACCCTTCAGTTCAGCCGTATTCCTCCTCCACATTGCTCTGGAAATTCCCATTGCTATCCAAGGCGTATACTCGCCGGAGTCTCTTCCTTTCCTCCAACTTAACAATACGACTTTAGTCTTTTTGAAGGTACGTCATCATCTTGAGGTTTTCTGAAAAAAGGAAAAGATGACGTGTTGCTCACTAACTTTTTCTCGGTTTAACATATTAGCTTTACGCTGCGCTTTCTCTGGGCACATGTATCGCCGCGTTTCTGTGCTTTTCCTTACCTGGTATGTTTGACTTTCATTCCCTCAGAGGAAGGTTCGGACAAAAGGGCGTATCTGACACGTTGCGATAGAGTTTTTGCCGGGAAAACGTGCTCTTGCGATTTCGTTATGCGTGTATCACAGTATCTGCTCCACAATCCTCTATCAAAGCCCTCGGTTCATCCCCCACTCCTTCGGCGACTTATTCGAGCAGTGCGTATCATATTCTCGACCCTTACAGGTTGCGCTCACCCAATCTCCTTCTGAAGATACAAGGTCACTCCTGAGATCGTTTGGGGGACTCTTCACGGTGTTGTTGGCCTTTTGATGGTTGTGTGGTGGCAAGGAACGGTCCACTTGGCTGCAATGGCCAGGAAGATTCAATAGGCGTGACGCAATGATCTGGAACATGGAGAGATGTGTGTAGGCTACGGAGCGAGCTTGGATGAGATGCGGAGTGTATGTATGTATGGATTTTTATTCTTGATATTATTTTTGTGTAGGCTCAAGATGTTCTCGATCATACCCATCGTAATACCAACGCCTATCTATGTCGGTTCCCCGTCCTCCTTGTCCTTTTCCGAGTCGGTCGAGAGCTTGAGCTGCGTGCAGCGAATGAACCCACACGGTCCTGAACCCTCCCGGAGTATGCGACGATAGCAAGACATACACTACACCAGAGTTTCTTGAACTTCTACCCATTTTCTCGTGAGAGGAAACGCACTCACAACATCCCTACTCTTCGCATGCCGACACCCAACACAATGCATCCACCGAGGGTCTCCAATGGCCTTCCTGCAGTCGTTGCATTCAGGTTGAAACACTTTCCAACTCGGAATGTAATCCTCCTCGCCGACTTGGAGACGATTATACCAATGGAACATGATGAACGTCGACTCTGATCGAAGAGATTCATCCTTGGTCAGACACCGTTCGCACTACGGGCACCTTCGTCAACATAGAAGCTTCGCCACGAATCTTGCACGATTACACTCACGTACAAACTCTGAGGGTCCGAGTTATCCACGATTCTAGACACCAACCCTATCACCAAATCTCCCAAAAGCTTCTGGCACCTCGTGCAAACCAGTCCCTTTCGTTCATCCTCGTCCAAACTTGAGAATTGTGTGTGTTTCTCCTTGAACGTAGCGGCTTGTATCTCCGGCACGTAAAGTTCGTATTGCTCAGAGATCAAGGATGACTCGGGATTTGTCCACTGGGATGCGAGGCGGTAGTATCGAGCTGGATTTTCCTTGATGCGCCAAATCGGCTCTGAGTTGAAGGATGGAACTCGCGCTTCATTGTTTCCGCTCGTCATGGCACAGGTATCCCCAGGTTCGCCGGGAACGTTGGTGATAGACGACATGTCCAGTTCGTTCGTTGACATCGCGTGGTGGGTACCAATGCCTTAATAGGCGTTCGACCAGCTTTATTGCCGATCGATATTGACTACACGCTTGTGATGCGTGTACGTATGGATGGTGACAGAATGTCAAGATTATCTGAAGAACCCACAGCCCCGAAGGCTCTTCTGAGATGTGAAATGGAGACGCGAAATTGGCATGAACACTCTAAGATTGCGGCCGAGGTAGCAAATAGTAAGCAGGGTTCAAGGTTGCGTACTGATTCAAGCTTTTGAAATGCGAGGGAAGCACGGTATCACACTAGGCTTCTTCACTCTCAGTAGCTCGGTCTTGAGAGAAGGCGATGACGACAATTCCCTTGACCCAACAAAAACAAAAGGATGCATGCGACATCCTGAAAATGACGCACGGGAGCTCAGAGAGCGTCATTCATAATTTAGACGACAAATTGTGTCAGTCGACAGGCCGTTGCCCTGCTGGTACAAAAGTCCAAACACCAACCATCGTACACATCATGGAAACCATCCTGGTCGGTATCAGATCAAGATGGCATCCACAAACTTCTTGCATGGGCACTCACAATGGTTGAAGAGAACTGATTCCATATCTTGAAGCAAGGAGGCCAGTGAGAAGCGGCAACGCGGCGGAACCAGCGGTCCCAATCCCGACAACCCATCCGATGCACGCCGTCAAGAGTCGCCGAGGGAAGATGCGGGTCGCCTGACTGATGATTATGGGGAACATAGGTCCAAATAGAACCCCAATGAAAGAAACCTAATCATCCATAGTTGTCAGTTGTCATCGTATATGCAGCGTGCGGAGAAGCATATGTTGAAAAAACTGACGGCTAGGGCATTCTGAATGATGGAGGGCACGAACCAAATCGTCACCTCCAGTCTAAGGGCCAATCAACTCAACCATACGAGGGGGATAAATGGCACACGAACCCAATCGCGAGGAGCGTATAGACGAAAATAACACGGCGTTCCCCGACCTGTTCCAAAAGTTAGAACTGACCGCAAAGTTCACCATTCCAGCCTGCCACTAACCAATTTATTCAGCCACAGTAACCCCACTCTGCCCAGGGTTAGACCTAAGACCAACAGAGTCAGCCGTTGGAATTTGGCACGCGAGCATCCTGCCGCTCGTACGAACGTGACGATCTTCAAGCAGCAGTAGACTGGGAGACTGACCGCCAAAGAAACCCGAGGAGATGTAACCAGCGGACGGCCCGCCGTCACGTTCATTGATAATGAAAGTGACAATCCAACCTATGTGAAAGGATGAGTTGCAGAATCTCCCATATTGACGGATACGCGNCCCCCCAAAGTGACCTCTACGCCGATGTATATGAGTGCAAATATAGCAAGAAAGTGGACGCTCTTGAATTTAATAATCTGCTTGAACTTGTTCTCCCTTTCAGCGATGACTTCACCAGGCTCGATGCCTTGTCTTGCCAACACCTCTGTGGTTTCAAGGGCATAAATATCTCAGCATCCTTGGTTGATACAAAAATGAACGTACCATCCTGAGTCTTGAACTTGAACACTGCGACCAGTGCAGCGACATTGAAAACTGCCATAACAGCAGAAACGATATAATGATACGACCAATGAGGGAGTTCCGAAAATTGTGTCGACACAAGAGGAGAGGCGAACGCGCCCAGGCCTATCATGGTAGATCAATACCAGTCATCAGGGCTGCCGACACGAGAAAAAAGAAAACCACAGCTGCGAAAAGTAGCAAGAGGATACCGTACATACCATATGAGGCATAGAGGATACCGAGCTTAAGCTCGTTATCTTTGAGCACACCGACAAATCCGTTAGCTTGAGAATTCTATAAGGCCATCGAGGTCAGGGCAACAGTCACCGCTCTGCGAACCACAAAAACCTGAAGCGAAAGACCGAAGCCGGTAAGGCTGCTGGCGATGACCATGAGAGGAAAGGGCGGCCGAGGAGCTTGAATCACATAGGAACATAGCTGAAAAACAGCACCTAGACGATCTTCAGTGACGGAATGCGACGAATTAACGCAGGGATCACCCAGGACGATGACCTGAAGAAGATAGCTAAGGATAAGCGCTTCGCGAGAACTGCCAAAGGTGATCATACCTTTCCAAACCCAAGTCTATCATTGAGCCAGACATTCAAGACGGCACCGGACACAAACCCCTTGTTGATAGATCGTGTTACATGAGCTTAAATGCTGGAATATTGAAAAAACCACTGCTCACGATGAAATTTGATACGAACAACAGGGCCAAGACCGCAAAGCTAACCTACGGACGCGAACAAGATGAGGGAAAATTTGGCATGATTGAGATAGAGACTGACTTGGAAGTCCCTTTGGATGACTGGGAGAAGGGGGCCTGCGAATGAAATCAGTAAACTCGGTTCTGATTAATCTTGCGAAGATCTTCACCAATAGAGCTATCGTTCCATCCATTCAAGAACAAGCACCAACAAAGAGCAACGAAGTGGGTCAAGGCCCTTCTTCTATATAACGCGGTAGCTGCCATGAATGAGTTGAAGGAGTCTGGTCGAGCCAACACTAGATAAACGACTCACTACGCTCGACCTGAGGCCCCTCTGCTTCCCCTGATTTGATCGCAGGCCGAACTGATCGAATAGGAAAACGTCGGGCTTGTGCCACATGCCTAACAACTAGGGTGGCGCTTAGGGCGCCGAGAATCACCTTGCTTCAGCTATCGCTCTCTATCGCTTTGTGAATAAGTACATGACCCATAGTTGCCCATAGTATCGAAATTTGTACTATCAATAAAAGTTTCAGGAGCAAAACTAGGCTATGCTAAACATTCCTTTCCCATTCATCCACCCTTTTTTTCGAAATCCGTTGACGGAGGTACGTCCTTCTCCATACGAAAACTGTTCTTTACCCATCGGAAGACCTCGCCACCTTTGTACTTACTCCACACCAACCAACAACTTCTAGGCAGGGACCTATTCGAGAGGTTCGAGACCTGTGTAATCCTCGATCAACAAATGAGGGTGCGGGACGAAAAATGGAATGGCATGCTGACGCGATTAAGGACCGGCTCGTGCACAGCAGCCGATGTCGACATGATCGATTGTCTGGTCCTTGACAACAAACAAGGCGACTTTGCAGAATTAGCAACCGAAAAAAGGAAAGACACCATTCTGATCACACCGCGCAACAGCGTACGGAAACGATGGAATGCGGCGGCTCTGCGCAAGTACAGCAAAGAAACGAAGTGATGCATTTACGTGTGTCCAGCGGCCGACCGAAGAGCAGATGATGGCCAAACGTTGACGACAAACGAACGAGCGAAAGTGGCTGAATTAAGCAGGAAAGAAAAGGAGAATCTCGAGGAATTTGTGGAGATTTGTGTGGGGGTGAAGGCAATGATCCGAGCGAATATAGCGACAAGTTTGAACCTGTTGAACGGCACTTGAAGGACAGTAATGATTCTGGACGACAAGGAGCCCACCCGGAGACCCTGTTGACGAGCTCCCAATAACTCAAGCTTACGCGTTGACGGACTATAAGTCACAAGGCCAAACCATCGAAGATGTCATAGTCGATTTGAAACAACCCCATCGGAACGGGTTGACGGGCTTCAATGTGTACGTGGCGTTGTCGAGATCGCGAGGGCGGAACACAATTTGTTTGCTACGAAAAGTCGACAGCAAGTTACTGACGAAACACCCCAATCTGGATCTAGTAGCCAAGGAGGACATTAGATTACAAGGACATAGCACCGAGCCAAAGGAGAGATACCCACTGTAGATGAGACATAGGCAAAGGCAACTCGAGCGAATGACTGATAGGTGCTGAGAGTGACGAATCTAGAGACTCGACTTGGACTCGACTTGGACTCGACGCGCAAACTCAGAAATGGTTAAGAAAGAAAGAGCAGGAACGTGCAAGGCAAACAGCAGATACGCTGTAAAGACCACAGGATTGCCACAGTAGCAACGGAGGTCCAGATGCAGACGTACAGAAACCAATGGCGTCGTTGAGGTGAGGAAGGAGTCTTAGACATCGGCTTGATGATGTGCAGGATGGTGCCAGGCCATGAGAGCGATGCTAGATTACCTTATCCCAAAGTAACCAAGTAGACGTAGGTAAGACGACAGAGGGCGGAAACAATCTAAAGCGGCGAAGCAGCGTTAACTAAACAGAGCTGACTCGAAGTTCGAAACGCCAAAACAGGCAGGACCTAAATGCGGATAAGCAGATTATACATAAAAGGAAGTTTCGCACGGTTCACCCGTCCGGAGTAGACTAGCGCTCAATAAACGCCCAAAACAAGGGTCGAGACGTCCATAAACGTGATATACCTTACAAAAAAGGAAAAAGTAGAGTCTTGAGAGACCTTGCTGAAGCAAGGTGATGTGGGGGATCCCGACTGATGTCACGCCGCCTTCGATGGGAGCTTTTTGTATCCATATCCGACTCGAGGGATTCGTAGATGCGTTTGGTGGGTAAGAGCAATCTGGTGAAGTTCCGAGTACGCTTTCTTGCTCCACTGCAACTGAAACGCCAGTTTGCAATGGATGTTTGTTCCAACCTTCAACTAGAACACTTGCGACCGAGTTCGTTGGTGACATTTGCTAGGCAAATACAAGAAGTGAGAGGTAAAAATTGTGAGACTCTTTTATATGTATTGGGTCCGAGAGATGACTCACCCTATAGGTGAGTTTCTAAGCAGTAGGTTCGGCTGATTCATCGAGGGATAGGGGGCACGAAACGATCAAAACTTCAAGTCTAACTGCAATCGATGGTACGTATGCTTGGATACCGATAATGTGAGTATGAGACAGCGTAAGCTATATATTGAACTTGAGCGTATCCCGGAAGCGAGTGCTTCAAGCTTCAGCGAAAACGAAAGAAGCGCGATATTCTACTAGACTTCTTTTGATGTGGCTGCGAAGAGGGCTTGGGAGAGGGCGATGCCCTAGGCGGCGAGCTAGCTGCCGTTGCAGACGATGAGGCAACCGATTGATTGGAGGGATTTTCCGAGCGGTTGATGTCGCTCCCTTGGATTTCATGGATGTCGTCTTCCGAAGGGTCAGATTCTAACTCTCCAAGGGTGCTGTCATCATCATTATCGCTTTGAGAGGCAACATAGAACTCTTCGATGGGAACTTGAGAGTAAAGCCCTCTGGGAGGGGCTGCGACGGGGACGATGCATCGAATAAATATACAAGGTGACCCGCGCTTCGACTGTTTCCTGTAGCATTTGAGGCACTATTGTTGTTTGGGGTAACGGGGACGATCAGCGAAATTGAAGTGAACTGAAGTCAGAGGGGGTACTCACAATGTCTCTACTAACCGCGTGATAACAACCAACACAGTGCATCCATTTTTTCCCATGCGATAAGTTTCGGAGGCACTCATTGCATGTAGGGGAGATCATGTCAATCCGATGAACATACTTCCGCGTTCCCAGTTGTTCACGGGTTGGCCAGATAAACAGGATAAACGTTTGCTCACGAAGGGAAGGGTCGTCCGTCAGACAATCTTCGCACTACATTGGAGTGTGAGCTGAGCGGACCGCTGAGAAGTCAATCAAGGGAATGGACGCACGATAATCACGGGCTCCTCTTCGGAAATGGAATAGATGACCAAGTCTCCAGCGATATGTTCGCAGATGGAGCAATTCCAACTAGATGCCCATTTTTGGACAACGGATTCAACAGCACTGGTGTTGGTTGATTCAGCCGCTGGTTCAGGATTGGCCACTGTTGCCGGGGGTGGCTGTTGTGTGGGTGGCTGTTGCGTGGACGAATCACTACGGTGGGACACAACGGCATCCCCAGAATCAGAGAAGACCTCCCGAGGCGCCGTCTCTAGCCCGTAACGTGGCGAGTCTATCTTGTCCCCAGATGGCGAAACCAATTGCACCAACATGGTGTTGAAGACATAAGTGATGCTCGTGGTGTTCACAGCATAAATACGCCACAACTGTGATGGGGCAGGCTGGGTGCTGTTTTGAATGGAAGTCGAAGTTTCGGCGATATTTTGAGGCGGTATGACGCTAAAGTCGGGAGCAATGACATCCCGCGCGATTGTAACATTGTTTACTGGGACGGTGTCTCGTGCATGGGAGTTGTCTTCTTCGGCGTTTGAAGGGGCGATGTGTACTACATCCTCGGGTTGGGGTAAAATGATAGCGGCAGGTGCCGGAGGGGAAGGAGATGGACTTGAGGGTGTACCTGTTACCATCAAAGGGACTGGCGGTGGTTCGACCAACAGAGACACTGGCGGTATCGTTGAGTCGGCACGTGAAGATGGTGCTGATCCAGATGGGGGACCGTCCTTGCTATTGGATGCGATAGTGGTTGGATTGATCGTTGAATCAGGTACCTGTTTGACAACCGAGTCTATATCATTCGACTGGATATTGTCTGGAATTGGTGCAGGATCAGGACTGGGTTCGGTGGACTCCAATAACGGCGAAAATCCAAGTATTTCATAGATACATGCTGGGGATGGGACGATTCGGTCCAAATTTTTGTCGATGAAGTCCAGAATAGCGACAACTCGCTCGTGGACGGCCGTTGCAAGAATCTAGACGGTCATGTATTTGGTCAACTCCCCAATGAAGCAATGAACGGAGAAAGGAGGAAGCCTGACCTGGTTCAACTTTGACAACTTGGTCAGAACGGTGACAACCTCTTCCATCCTGCGAAGTAGTCCCATAAGCTCGACCCAGTGGAGAATTGGGTACCGCGAAAATTTCTCCACAAGAGGAGGGAGTGCATCTCCGTCCGCGAGGCCATCGTAAAGATGATAGAACCAGCAACGACATGAGTATTCCAATACTCGTGAGACGAATTTTGCCCGCTTGTCCTCAACGGGGATTTTTGCCACGGTTTCGCCCTCAGTCAGATGAAACATATTAGCAGAGAGTCCCGAGATCATTTGCTTTAGGCACATATCTGCTAGGTCAGCATGGCCCTCTTTCGTGTCGACGGAATACTTCCCGGAGCGCTTGGGATCACAGATCCATGAACGAAAGTAGCGATGCACAAGGTGGACGCAGGTATCGGACTCGGTCTTTGGCGGTATATGGAAGAAGGCATGAAGATCCTGGAGGACATCCCATACATCAACCTCAAAGTTGAGGATCGCCTTCAAGTCTGCAAGCCGTAGAGGGTAATAAAGAAGGCAGAGTGTACTGATGGTTCGCCTAACATAAACTTCGTAGTAGTCGTCGAGGTCCTCAGGGATCTGGGAGAGAATCTTTTCGTACAGCCCGTCGAGGCGAGACCAGATACCTCGTGTGCACGCGAGATCGTTTCTTAGGGCACATTCGAAGCGCCCTCGATGACCCAGGCGCCCGTCACTATGAACGTACTTGAGAATGACGACGGGGTAAATGAAGAGTCCGTCCGCATTTGAAGTTAAGGTCTGGATTTCAGCACTGGTAGCCCAGTTTGGCCCTTCTTTGAAAGAAGCACGGAGTTCGGCCAGGCGAGCGTTGTAAAAAAATGCCTATATCGGTAGTTGTATCATACGTTGATATGTCGACAAGATTGATATTCTGAGTATTCGTTGTCGCGAACTCCCGAAGTTGGGGAAACATCCGACTCGTGATGAAGAATCGAAACGGCGTGTCGAGGGTTGCTTGGCGAATAAGATCAAGGTAGAGTTGTATGTGTCCAGAATCAGCGATCGCCTCGTCAACTGCATCAATGACGATGACGTTTTTCTCCCAGCTACGATTTGAAAATGGTTTGAGGAGTAGGGCTCTCAGCTGCTGAGGCGGGCTTTGGTGGGCTGGTCAGTAATTAGAAGGAAAATAAGGTACCAACGTGCGTACCTCCTATGGACGAGATTGGGATCTTTCTGGATGACCTTACCGATGGCGCTGCTCCGCGCCTTAGAGTTCCAACAGAGCTGGTAGGCTATTGTCAAGAACAACGAGCGTAGCTTGTCTCGGTTGGCGTCTCCATTGGAAAAAAAGACACTAGCACCTAGGCGACCCAAGTCCTGGCATCGCTCAGCAACAGTCTGTGAGACAGCGGACTTCCCGAGTAATGGAGCACCGTGTAACCAGAATATCTGCTGGCCAGGTTTCTCTTCCTTTATCCAGCTCTCGATGTCTTTGAGCAGGGATAGACGGGTACCAGTGTAGCAGCGGTCGGCGGGATATCTAGCCGAGCTATCATGAGCTGCATCAGTTGCGGCGAAAGGCCGTAGTTGTTCCTTAGCTGATCTGAGGTATTAAGTGAGGATCCTTTGTCAGAGCATGAATACACACACCATCTTGTAGTTGGGGATTGATGTAATTGTATTTATAGTTGTTGACTTGGTCTCCTGCAACATCGTTGAACGTTTCAATTCGTGTGGAGGCGCCACCTTGATTCGCATAGGGCATGCTGCGAGTCTATGAGTCAGTAGAGGTCCCCCGAGCAGTAAGGCCTAAGGACTGAAAAGAAGCGAACCTAGCTCTGGATGATCCGCGAGATGGTGGTTCGACGGGTGAGTGGGTGCGCGGCTGAAGGCTCACTTGGTTGCAAGGGCCTCAACGAGAACTGGTCTTCCATAATCTCAGCGTGTGTAGAGATATGTATAATGTGCCTCCGCGCTAAGTTTGCATTCTGCACATGCCTCTGACATGAGGTGCGCAGCATGGTTTCTTGACTCCAAAAGAACAGGTGGTTCACCACTGAAATCAAGCAATCGATGCCAATATGCAGCAATGAGATTCGATTTAGCAGCTTGATAGTATCGCCACATGTCAAGCCCAGCATCGAAATCGATAGAAAGTTGTAGATGGCGGTAAGTTTTGAGTAAGTTCAAACTTTGAACTACGTGTGACGTAGGTGTGACACTTGAATGCCAGCGAACATCAACTGGTCACGATTGAGTCACGGGATATGCGTGACTCTTCTGACTCTGCGTGGTCATGCATAATATCTGCGACATGTCCTTCAACCACAACCACCTCCTCGACAATCAACCAATTTGACCCGCCTCAAACTTCAAGCTTCAAGACGCGACAACGATGCCGAGCATCCCTGTCTGTGAAGACTACGTTCAACCACCTCAACCCACTAATGCAACCCACGTCTATGGGCTGGTCCTTCCTTCAAATGTGGCCTTGAAGATAGGGAAAGCTTTGATCTGCTCTGGTGAATCCGAGGATGAAGAATATGACCCTGGATTTCTGCAAGCACATGGAGATTTCCAGGCCAATCTATATTGTCAAACGAAGTTCCAAGACCTACCCCTCCAATGGCGCAAGCCTGTCCTCGGTTTCGTCAAAGGCAGCCCGACACCCCTCATTGTCTTTGGCCATCGCAATCCGAAGAAAAGACTAAAGACTATTTATGTCAACCCTGAGCAACTCGAGAGGATGCGCAAAACATTGGGGCTTGGGGATGACGCACCTAAGTGGTACAAGATTTCCTCCATCAATTGAGCAATGGTCAAGTGGAGCTTGGTAGAAATCTTTACTCGTATGTACGACGTTTTGAAATTTTATTGACCGTTTGTCTTGGTCTCATGATTATTTTCTAGTCAATCTCCTTTTTGTATACGAAGATGTCATCCCGTTATTGAGTCTATCTTGAGTCTATATTGATCCCTTTCCTACGGTTTTCCGGAGTCCACCCGCAGTTCGAGAGATAACTCAGGCAAGTGCTTAGGTGAATTTTATTGTTCTGGCTACGCTCCTCAGATAGGGTTGTCAGATGAGCCGTTGCTCTCCAGTGCTGAGCTCAGATGAGAAATGCGTCGTGCTCTACAACTCACCCTTGGTGATATCGGTACATGTCTACCTCCCGAGCAACTGTGACTGTAGTATGGGTCACCACCAAGTCGCCAGGGTTATTCTTCTTCTTCTTGACGACGACACGGGCCGGTGCTCGTTGGTCGTTCTGGATGACCAACGTATAGGCAGTTACCAGGCGTTCGCCCATCCCAGATCAACTGCCGAAATTCCTATTGCATATTGTCAACGCAATATCTTGGAAAGTAAGATTCGGCAGCACCATCCAGGCAGAAAGTGACATGACACGGTGTGACCTTCAACGCTACTCGTGACATCGAGGGCTCCCTACCACTGTCACGTTCACAGCGACATGCGTCGTCTGCGTCGGTCAGCCGCATAGCAAGTAATGCTGGGATGGGGTCTCACGTCGAAGGCTTTAATAGTAGACAGGCTTCGTGATCAGAGGAGCAGGAGCCTGAGCTTGAGCAACTGAACTGGCAGTATACTTACCCCCCTTCAATCCATTTGCTCTGAGTCGCCGTCCGGATGCAGGTTACCAGCCGCCTATCTCGTCGCGCACCTGAAGAATGACTGGTGGCGATGATTCTCTTCTTGATTTCAACACCAGCTGACGCCCAATCTATCCACAGGACTTTATTCGTCTTGGAGCGTCTCCATTTGCGGGCTGGTCGGTTCAACCGGTTCTGAATTTTACATCGTCATCAAATATGTAGTTTGGTAAGTCACAACAAAAAGTTGCAGGATGGTGTGCGCAATATAGAGCAAATAAATAAACATAATGTTAAACTATCAGTCCGTAACGCGAAAGTAAAGTGCCATGTGGTGATATAGGGTAGGGGAGCGGAATGCAGGGGGTGGGAGGGATGGGACGAAAGGGAAAGGGGAGCTTCACAATGTTGAAGGTATGTTGGGATAGGAAAGGCTACTCTACCAAATCAACGCGGGTGAGAGGCAATGCACGACATGGTCCGTATTCACATGGACTTTCGCATCATCAACCATCTTCGCCAACAATGATGTCAGTGGTGAGTTGGCTATTTGTAGAATCGGTACTGTCCATAGACGAGGATGGAGACAGCGAAGGTAGTTGAAGAGTCCCAGTTGGCTCAGAGAGAGCTCGCGAGACATCCTCAGACCAAGATTTGAGACGAAGCAAGAATGCATCGTTGTCCTCCTCCACGGTCATGGTAGACGAATCATCCTCCTCTTCATCCGAGTCACTGAGACATGAATTGATGGGCAGGTCCAAAGCACCCATGTGGCTCTGGGAAGGGATGGTACCAGGGAGTTCGTTGCCAGAGCCTTGCGTTCCAGCGACAGTACGTGTGGCCGATCTGGTCTTCGGTTGGGATGTCCGCGAGGGCGACGAAGGGCAATGACTATCTGGGCCCGCCTGATCAAAGGGGTCGGTGGGCACGGATTTTCTAGGCGGAATAGGTGCCATCCAGTGAAGGTACAGTTTCATACAATCAAAGAGCCGCATTCCAAAGTCGATGTCAAGTTCATAGCCTAGTTCTCTCCGGAGGCGGTGTACGAAATCGTAGTGATTAATAGTGTGTTTGTCTTCCTTAAAGAAGTCGGTGAGCTTCTTGCCGATGTCGAAAATTGCGTAATGCGGTTTGACCGGAAGATGATAGGTCGGGAGGGAATGGAAGGGGTAGGCGTGATGTTTATAGTCTTTATCGGACGCACCACCGGGATAACGCCCACCGTAGGTACGAATCGCGACATACTTCATCCTAGGAAACGCGAAGAATTTGAATTCGAAGGTGGGTCGCTTGACAGGGGCCTTCTAGGGGAGCAAGGTATGTATGGTTGAATTCCTGTCATCCATAAGGAGACAGGACAGAAGACATACCTCATCCAGAATGACTTGGGTTTGCTCATTGTAGAGATAGTGAATTGCCATGTCCTTGATGATGTTGGCAGGAGGAAACCAGCCCCACCCTGCTGGGGTATCGTCGAAGTACCTGTGAAGGTTGACTTCAACTATGATAAGGTCAGCTCGCGTTACGATAGGAGGCGAAGCGAGCAAACAAACGGGATTGTAGATTATAGCGGGAATTGGGATTAAGGTCGCCATTCCGCATACCCCAAGCATATTCTAATTTTTCGAGCCAAAGAGCGTTCAGGGTGAGTTCGATTGATTTCTACGAATGATTTCTATGAACAAGCTACTCACGTCGTTGGGTTTAGTGGATTTAGGAATAACATACGAAAACTCAAGATGAGTCATGTCGTACCTGAGCTTCGTAACGCAGCACATTTTGGGGCGCAGTTTATCTAGGTCGGAGTGAAACGCGGTCAAAGACAGCTCCAAGGTTAAGTTCTGGTAAGCGCATTGAAGTGTTTCTTGGCCGACATTGTAAGGGAGTTCGCAAGTTTTCGAATCTGCGGAGTGGAGGGCTCATCCTTTGCCGCATCATTTTCTTTTGATTGCGAGGCGTTATAGTCATCACCACTGGAAGGCGGGGGTGAGGGGGTTGAAGGTGGTGGTTCAGACATGAGTTTCGTCTACACGTGACTGGGGTATTCCGTTTAGGCCTTCAGCTTCAGGGGCTATCATCCTCCTTCTCGCTTCAACCATGGTACGCCCCGATACACGCGTCCACATGCTTTATTGACCCTCTTACAGGCTGTCTGCCAATCCTTTCTCCATGGATTATGTTGGTTTGGCAATTAATTAACACCCAGAACAGCGACAAGGAAGTTCGTCTTCATCTTCAGTAACAGACTCTTGGGAATCAACTAGTCGGTGTAGATCAAACTTGGACGCCGCCCAAGACCAATACTGCTCCACAAACCGTGCTTTTTACGTACGTCGTTTCAAGGATGATCTGGTATGTGAACGTAGTTTGACCACACTTACCAACGTCGAACGATTTGACGCCAATGAAAGACAAGCTGTTGTGGCCTTTATCCTCGTACGGAGCCGCAAAGCTTGAACCGGCATTGATTGGAGGGCGAGACAAGTCACCGGAGGAGCTGCGGGTGCGTGTAGCAACTGCCTTGAAAGGTGGGAATACGAACGAACATATGAGTCATTCGCTTTGTACATCTTTCTTTACCCGGGAAGATCAAATACGAAGCCGAGAAGATAGCGCAGCTGTCTTAGACCGCAACTACTACCTTAAAGAGCAACCAATCCGACCCACCTCAGACTTCAATACGCGACAGCGATGTCGAGCGTCCCTGTCCGTGAGGACTACGTTCAGCCACCAACCTGTCAATGCAACCCACGTCTATGGGCTGGTCCTTCCTGCATCAGTGGCCTTGAAGATAGGGAAAGCTTTGATCTGCTCTGGCGAATCCGAGGATGAAGAATACGACCCTAGCTTTCTGCAAGCCCATGGAGATTTTCAGGCCAATCTATATTGTCCAACGAAGTTCCAAGACTTACCCCTCCAATGGCGCAAGCCTGTCCTCGGCTTAAGTTCGTCAAAGGCAGTCCGACACCCCTCATTGTCTTTGGCCATCGCAATTTTAAGAAAAGACTAAAGACTATCTATGTCAACCCTGAGCAACTGGAGCGGATGCGTAAAACATTGGGGCTTGGGGATGACGTTCCTAAATGGTACAAGATATCCTCCATCGATTGAGTAGCGGTCAAGTGGAGCTTGGTAGAAATCTTCGCTCGTATGTACGAAGTTTTGGAATTTTATGGACCGTTCGGCGTGATCTCATGATCATTTTCTAGTCTCTCTCCGTTTGTATACGAAGATGTCGTTCCATTTCTTCAATTTACTTATCCTGATCCCTCACTTTCTCCGTGAATCCACTCGAGAAACAATTCAGGCAAGTACTTAGCCGTCTTTCGTCCGCCTGGACGCGTCAATCTTCAGATCGGTCATTGTCATCTTTGACAGTGTTGATCTCGGATGAGAAGCACCATGCTCTCGGCAACCATACATCGTAGTTGAATCACCCTTCGTGATATGCTTCCTTTGGCACCCCTCAAGTCTCAGGACGACTTCTCAGTCTGTTTTTGCTCTTCTCAGAATTCCATGTCTGCCTCCCGGGCAGCAGAGCATGTGGTCAGATCAATGCATCACTGAAAACATTTGACCGCTCAAATGCTATCTAGGAAACCCATACCATGTGGCCGAGTCTGAGACGATGGAAGGGACCTCAATACATCTACCTCGACTTCTTCTCCAGAAGGAACCTTGCTCTAGGCCAGCAATGTCTCATCTTTCTGATTCTCGGCGCACGGGATAGTTTCCTTCTACCCCACTGCTGCAAAGTCCTCACACCCTCATTTTCGGTCTGAGAATATACTTCTAGGTAAGTGCCCACCTCATTGGCGGTTGGGCCGTTTGCCAAATCTTCCCGTCCTGACCTGTGCTGTTTTGTGCCGTTTTAGAGACGGTAATCCACCATGGCGACCAGCACAGCCCGCCCAACCAGAATCGTGATTTTAGAGCACTGCGAACCAGCTTGCCCTCGACTCGTCCGACCGGCCCTCATCGCACACTCCGTGTATTAGACGGACGAAGCCACTCGCTTTATGCCAACCGATAATTTACAATGCCCGCATGAAACCTGTTCATCGGGCAGCCCGTCTATTACTTGGGACTCTTGACGTCATGTAGACATTATTCTGGAGTTTCGGTCTGCGGTAACACCAGTTACTTTGCGCCCATATCCTGCGAATCATACGAGGACGCCGCCAAGAAACATGGTTTATGATGGCAATCTCGGCGGTGTGGGACATTTACACGCAGTCCGTACCTCCGCGACTGGAAACTACGATATGGAAACTAAATAAAGGTTACGGAAGCTCCATCAGCAATGTTCGGCAACGAAATGTCATGACTTCGTCGTGCTTTGGAATTTCTCTGCCCACTTCTGCTTCCTTCTCCTCTTCACCTCCTCCACCGCCCGTTTTTTCTTCTGCGTAGCACTGATACTACCTTCATCGCGTTCTTCTAGGGCTGCCTTGGCCATGTAATTATCTATACAACAACCCATATGCTCCTCGATCATCTCGACTGAGTAGGGCGCTGATGTCGAATCCGTAGAAGAGCCTGGCCATTCTAGGTCGAAGCCCCACCCAAAAGTATTTAGCTCAGCTTTATTGATAAACGGCAGTAGAGGATTAAACAAGCCATCAATATCGTGAGTATCGTTAGAAGAAGCAATAAATAAAAACTCACTGTCTCTATCAGCGGGTGTTACGGATTCTCCAGCTGGTCGTGGCCGAAAAATTGGTAAAGGATTGACGGCAGCTGAGCCTCCCTCACGCCACCAGCGAATAAAGTATGCTGCGGCGCGGGAAAGATCAGGGTCTTCACCCTTTCTAAGCATCCCCATGCGCTTCGCGAGGAGCATGAGGAAGTCGTTCAGTGATGTAGTTGGAGAGCTGGATGGTGGGAGGAGGGAGAGATAGGCTGGTGCTGAAAACAATTGGGTAAATAAAAAATCGTCAAACGGTGAAGATGCTTGAGGAGAACAATATGCCATCTATGGCAAGGTGGTTAAGCCACGGAGAAGAGAAGTAAGGAACCCGGAGTAATTGGCATGGGGAATGGGGCGTCGAGAAGAGAAGATGGACGAAATGGGGAAGACTATAGGGGCAAACTTACAAATGGGATTTAGGACGTTTAGCCTGTAAAGTAAATACGTGGCCAATGTCTCCATATCGTAAAGGCCTTCCTTGATGCCCGCTGGAACGAAAAAAAAACAATAATAGTCAACAAGCAGCCAATGATTATGGTATGAAAAATCCAAGTGGACGATGAAGAGCGAGGGCACCACTACTCAGCGCGCGGTGTTCGTGGCCATGAGGGGTAGGCATG
>JAPEVF010000931.1:0-17448 GCA_029747585.1 Pleurotus djamor | reverse complement strand
AATATTACACAAAGTAGAAAATCAGCAAAATCTATCAGAAGCTGTGAAATTGGTTGCCGATTTTGCAAAACCGTGTGAAAGTCACAAAAAGCTGTCACAGCAGTCAGAAATTTCCCACAGACCCTGCAAAAGCCATGAAAAGCTGTGGGAGCAGCTGCGACTTTTCACAGGATCTGAAAAAGCCACCGAAAGCTGTGAAAGCAAGAACACACCTGATCAAACNTTTTGTGGAAGCTATAAAAGCATCATAAAGCTGGCTGTAAAATTAAAGTCATCTACAAAAGCATTGAAAGAACACTTTCCAACTTTCAGTACTTTGAATGACCAACACTTTTTACGTTGTAGATTTTTTATGCTCCTACTCAAAACAGGTTTTCCTGATGGAGTGAGTCACACGTCCTAGGAGTCGAAGAGGAGCAAGGAGTCGCACGAAAACAGGGACGGCCGTCCGAAAAAAAAGTTTATTCTATTCCTACGAAGACATTGACATGCAGCGCTGAACAGCAGTGGTGCATTATCTAAGCTCTGAGATGACCAGTGACTAGTCACTAGTCACTAGTCACCATTCAGAGCCTCGCCGCCGTCTTCTATGCCATCCCATTCAACTTCGGTAAACCGTCTCAGCGTCTCAACCTGAGTCGACGTGATGATGCAGTTCTGGATGACATACTTCTTTATATGGAATCCCATGTCTCTTCGCGCCTTGAGAAGTGTCAGGGTAAGTGGAACCTCTCGCAGGGACGCGTCCCCATCTTCGAGGTCCTGCATGGCCGCCGCACATAGACTGTCAAGGTCTTGCTTGGTCTTGTGCTTTGGTATATCCCCTTCGCTGAATTCTTGCTCGGTTTCGCAGAATGTTTCGAGGAACATGTTGGAGGGCGGGGACGACTGATAAAGGGCCCACACCATGGAGGGATTGCAGTACTTTACGCCCAACCGTCTGAGGTTGGTGAAGCCAGGAAGTAAGGACGCCCAAGGGCTGGACGTTTCGGTGTATTCAGCGTTCGAGAACGTGAGGTTAGTCACCTGTGAGATAGGAAGCGTCGAGCAAAGATGGACGTAGCTTTGCACGGCTGGAGGTACGAACGGAATTGATAAAGAGAGGAAGGGAGCACCGTCGGCGGATGCAAGGTCGCGTAATTGGATAAAGAATACACGACTGGAATCGTCAATTTCAATGAAGATCTCGTCAACAGATGGGGTGGACCGTGATCCATACATCGAAAATAGGCGTTGGATGTGCGTGAAGTCTGGGGATGTGGAGTCAGGTCGAAGCGTTGAATATGAGGCGTTTATATAGGCAGAGATTGGAATGTCGAGGTAACTGAAGAGTTGTGTGTCGTCAAGATACTCCGAAAGTATGAAGAAGCTTTTGAGGTGCGGTAGCGTGATCGGAAAAGGACCGTATAAGGACTCGTCCAACGCGTCAGATTCTGTCGCTGATACCGTCGAAAGCTTGACTTCTTCGAGTTTTGGTGATCCGGAAAGACACCGGACGACCCAGGAAAGAGCCAAACGGTGAAGATTGAGACCATTTCCATGATACGTGATGTTAAGTGTCCGAAGGGAAGGAAATTTGGGGGTGTCTATAGGGATTAAAACATGGTATAGATCTAAAACTTGAAGCGACGTCGTTGCAGCGGCCCAAGAGGTGATCGAGACCGGAAGATGGACGTTTCCTTCATTCACATCGGAGAAATTTAAACGGAGTGCTTCAAGGGTAGTTGCCTCTTTGAGCATCGACTCGATGACATTGGCAGTGAAGTCAGGATCAACAGAGTGACTGAGATCGATAGTCAATCGTTTGATCCTGCTGCCTGCTGCCTCGGCAGTGGTCTGGGCGAGGTCAAAGATGGAAAAATCCCAAGACGACCATGACGGGCACACAAGGGACAAGGGAGCTGACCGAGAAAGCTTTGTGCTCATCTCAATCACCTCCGTGGGGTCGGCTAAGCATATCCAGGACCAGAACTGTGGAGTATTCCAGATAATTTGTCGCCAGTGGCGGCAAACACCCAGAATGTTGCGCCACAAATTCAGAGACCCAGCGTCGACCGAGTCAGACTGTGGCGTGTGCAAGTCGAGGTAAGCCGAACTTGGTCACGACACACGAGAGGGGCGATAGGAGATGATAGGAGAGATGAGAGATGAAAGCTTAGAGGCGTCCGAGAGTAACCAGATTAAAGCCGTGGTATTGGAAGCACTGAGGAATACAAGCATACATAGCAGGAACTTATATACTGTAGTCCTAGGGCAGAGGGTTCTGGGTAAATCATGGAAATACTAGTAAAACGAGAGGAAGACAAGTTGGCTGAGGATACGAAGTGGCGTACCAAGGTGTAACACTATGACAGGTAAGGAACGACTGGGGTCAAGGGTATATACGAGGGGGAAGAGAGGAGAAGAGAGGAGAGCAAAGAGAATAGACGCGGACAGAGGTCCGAGCCGTTACATACGCCCTCCGCGGTTCACTGTGTGAACTGCAACCTAAGCGGTCTTCTTGACGGGAGTGTCTTCATCCATGTCGTCGAGATTGATGGAGGAAGAGGAGGAGGAAGAGGCGGCAGCGAAGGGAGATGTGCCGGTGGGAGCGTCGGTGTTGCGAATGCGTTCGGCGCGAGTTTCCTTGCGCTCCTTGGCTTTTTGAGCCTTTAGAGCTTTGCGTGCGGCAATGTGGGCGTCGCGGCGCTTCTTTTGACGGATATTGTTCTCGGCTTGGTCCCAGAGGATTTCGCTGATGAGTTCACGACGTTGGGGAGTGAGGACATCGGAGGAAGGGGAGGCGGGAGCTGAAACGGATGTAGTAGTTGTGGTGGTGATGCCAGGGGCAGCAGGGGCACGACGAGGGACAGGGGTGTCCGTCTCGTATCCTCCATCGGGGATGACTGCACGATACCCAAGTTGAGGGCCGGCAACTGTGAGGGCCCCGTCACTGTTGAAGAAGCAAAACTTGGTATGTACGCCGTCTTCGAGGTTGAACCGCTCGGCAAAGTCGGCGTATCCGCATGGGGAAGGGTCGGTGGGACGAACGTTGCCCTTGCGAAGATCACGGTCGTGGCGGATGAAATCCTTGATCTGCTCGCCGGTGTAGGTGGTGATAGCGTCGGTAACGGGGTCGGTGAAGGAGTAGGAGTGGGCTCCTGCAACCTTGAAGTGCTTGAATGTCTGAGGCATTCTTTTTGGGTGATGTATACGACGGCGACGGTTACGACGAGGTGGGAAGCGAAGACGGCAGTGATTACAGCACGAGGCGATGGGGGTACGACGGATGGTACGAGGACGACGAGGAATAGAAGGAGTGTTGCTGTTTTTTGGTAGGAAGGAAGGTGGATGTTTRGGAAAACGACTGGGACGATGAGATGAGGAGGAGGATGGGTGGAAGGTGGTTTTTATAGGGAGAGGAGAGGGGGTAGGCTCGATTTGGAAAGCCAAAGACCCAGTAAAGACTTGAGGGTCGTCGTCGGGAGGTGTGCCGGTGCCAGGGGGTAGTCGGCGAATATCCGGGACACCTAAGACTTCCAAGTAAGATGTCAAAGCGTGTAGATGACTTACATGGTGATACGGGAGCCAGGTTAGGTCACCCGAAGTCCAACGTATTTGGAAAACGGCATCCTTTTTTGAGCCGTAGTGCGATACGATGGCATCAACAGCCCACTCGGATTCAATTCGATCGTCCTCATCGATGAGTTGGCTGTCGTGCCTGCCAGGGAAGAGGCGGTCGTCGTTCGGGATATGGATCCGAAGCAAGGAAGCGTGGAACGAGGGATGTACTCCTCGTTGCTTGAGGCGAGCGGATAATTCGAGCTCGAAGGTGTCGTTCTTGAAGTCACGAACAACCTTATACGGCCCAATATACTTGGGTACAAATTTGCGAGCCAGTCCCTTGGGGAAGGAGAGGTTCTTGGTGGAAATATAGACCAGATTGTCAACGACAAAAGGAGCTGGACGGCGGTGGCGGTTAGCATCCCTGGTCTGCTTGATGCGAGCTGCTAGGATGCTGTCATGAGCAGCCATGACAGTGTAGCGAATTTTTTGAGCGAAAACGCGTACACCAGGGAACTCGACGGCCTGGTTTGAGTCCCAAATAAAGGGTCGGGGCGTTCGTCCTGAGTTGAGGAAGAAGGGGGAGTACCCGGTACTCTCAGAACGCGAGATGTTGATCGCGAATTCGATAGCTGGAAGTTTGGATACCCAATCGCGCTGGGAAGGGTGGATGCACGACCGAATCATTTGAGTGACGGTTCAATTTGCGCGTTCGGTGGAGCCATCCGATTCGGGATGGTACGCGCTGGACATGTTGAGCTGGGTACCGATGAGCCTGTGGAGATGTTTCCAGAACTGGCTCGTGAAGAGGACGTCACGGTCACTTACGATGCGCCTGGGCAGCCCATGTAGCTTGTACACTTCACCAAATATGAGTTCAGCGACGTTTTTGGCTGTGTACGTCGTTCGGCTGGGTACCAGATGGACCATAGCAGTTAAAAGATCAATGACGACCGTAATTGAGTCGTACGTTGCGTCACGGTCGCCGGATTCGGGTAATGGTCCTATGAAGTCCACACCTATTGCTTCCCAGGGGTAGGAAGCCACTGGGAGGGGATTGAGCAATCCGTATGGTTTCTGGTTGCTCGGTTTCGAGCGCAGACAGGTGGTGCAGGACTCACAAAAAGCCTGAGTATCCTTCACCAGGTCCTTCCACCAGACGTGGTCACGAAGGTAGGCGATTGTCTTGCTGGCTCCTAGATGCGCGAGGAGCGAGTGGGCTTCCGAGATGACGATCTCTCGGATGTTACGCCCTCCCACCTTGATGTGGGGGATACACAGTGCGGTCCTGTCCTTTGTCTTGAGGTACAGGAGGCCGTTGTTGTACTCGAAGTTCTTGTGGCTTCGAGGGTCTTCAATGATGGCTTGGAAGAACTTGTCCTCGCCGTAGCGGCTGAGAAGGGAGGCAGGAATGTCCAAGCCGTGCTCGTCGTCGCCGATGACATCGAGCAGAGAAGGTGGTGGTGGGAGCGAAGAAGAAGCTTCCGTGGGAGGTTGATCGGTGATATCAAACCCGGGATCAGCGGATGACGGCATTTCGTCCACGCTGTCTTCGACGACGTCCAAAGCCATGGGTGAGTGCTGGTTTTCTTTTCTTTTACCAGTCCCGCCCTCCTTTCGTTTGCCTAGGGATTTGCAAACGAAATTAGACGATTCAGGAGGACTAGGAGCAGCCTCCTCAGGTTCTAGGAGCGCCCTAGCTTTTTCGGTGAGCCTCCTATTCTTTCTTAGGTTGTACCTTGGCTCAGACTCCGTCTCAAGAGACACAGGTGCAGCGATTAAACCTGGCATATCGTCATCAACATCCAGATACGCATATTCCGAAGGCGAACGTTTGGTCCCCTTGTCATCTGACGCGTATAAACGCGACAGGGCATCACTCAGAACATTCTCAGTCCCAGGGATGTATTCCGGCGTGAAATCAAACTCGGAAATCTTCTCCAACCATCTGGCTTGTCGTCCAGAGAGGTTCTTTTGATTTAGTAAGTGAATCAAGCCTTTATGGTCCGTCAACCATTTAAAATTTGCGCCTTGCAAGATGTCCCGATGGCGCAACATCGTCTCGACACCCGCAAGCATCTCAATCTCATGGACTGGGTAGTTCTGCTGGGCAGGGTTGAGCTTCGCAGAGAAAAAGGCAGCTACGTTCGCTGTCTTCCAGTCCTTTCCTTGACTGACGACGCCAGCAATTCCAGTGGCGCACCCATCCGTTACAACCCAAATGGGCGGTGCATCCTCCGAGTAATCCAAAGGCTTTCGACGGACGTTACGATGCTGGTGGACGAGCTGCTTAATGTCCTCAAACGCACGCTGGTGAGTAAACTCCCAGCGAAAAGGCACGGTATCCCCAGTTAACGATGACAAAATCCCCATAGGGATACGAACCCGTGCGATGTCATCAGCGAGATATCCCACCGCGCCCAAGAAGCCACGAAGGAGAGTCCTATTGGTGGGGACTTTCCACTTCAAAACCGAGTCGACCTTGTCGGGGTCCATTCGAATTCCACCCTCGTCGACAATACGACCCAGTACCCGAAGCTCCTTGCATAAAAAATGAAGCTTGTGCGCGGCAAGGTAAAGCTTCTCGCGTTTCAGGATGTCAAGAACGAGCTTCACATGTTTAATGTGTTCTTCCAGCGAGTTCGAGAAGATAATTATATCGTCAAGATATACATACATGAAGACGCCGATGTACGGAGCGAACAAGTGATTTATCAGCGCCTGGTACGTCGCCGGTGCGTTGCAATCTCCTTGTTGCATCACTAACGATTGCATGTTACCGTCGGGCGTAGTCACCGTTGTACGAGATACATGAGCCGGTATAACCCTTATCTGCTCATAGGCGTTCTGACCATCAACTAGACTGAAGAATCGGGCTCGCGCGACATGACGAAGGATTGCATCAATGACCGGCAACGGCGACAACATCTTCTTGGTGTTTGCGTTGCGTTCTCGAAGATCGTTTACTACCCGAAGAAGCTTCGTCCCCGGTTTGTAGATCAACATCATAGGAATGGCATTTCCAGCAGAGGTGAACTTCCAGCGGCCAGTCTTGATGTAATTAGCTCGCTTTTGGTTCCATTGGTCTCGTAGTGGCTCCGGACAACGAGACGGACGCCAGTGGTATGTTTTATTCTCGTCGATCAGCGGAATTTCATGGTTAATAGCGCGCAAGGGAGGGAGAGGGGTCTCCTCAGCAGGTACACACAGGGGCTCAGCATATCTTCTGAGCTCCTCTCGGATTCGTTCAAGTTCGTCCTCGCTGGGAACGTGGATCGCCTGCGATGCCAACTTAGCCACGCCGACTCCCTTGATTGGAGTCGAGGTTTTCGAGCCAATGGTGACCTTAGGTGGGTTAACACTCATCGTAATTTGATGCTGAAACAAAAATGGTGTTCCCAGAATCAAATCATAATTCGACACGTTGATTACATCAAAATATCTTTCTTCGGCGATCGTGTGGTACTCGAGCTTAGCTCGACAACCGAAGTTCACCTTCGAGCGTGAACCTTGAACTGCTAACTGCACCGGTAAGGGTTTTGACAGTTGGACCATCTTCAAACCTAACTGAGTAGCTAGATTTGTAGACATGAAATCACCGAGCGAACCTGAGTCAATCAAGGCTCGCGCGGGATGGCCGTTGACTTTAACGTTGACCACTAGAGGTCTCGGCACCAGTCGCGTAGGGTCCTTTGCCATTGCGGTGTTTCGCTGGAGTGCAGGGTAAGTCCCGCGTTCCACTTGAAGTCCCAGCAGCTGAAGGCTTTCGATGGTATCTAGCTCGTGGTCGTTGCTTCCATCCGATATGGGAACTTCTTCCAGGCTTACTACCCCATCTGGTCCGACATCGACACTAATAGTTTCTGCGCCGGTCTGGTCGAAGAAATCCATTATCTGAAGTATGGTCTCGATTTGCTCAGGCGAGAAGTTGGATTCGGCCATGCGAAGGAATTCAAGGACCCATTCTTCGTCCATCTCGAGTCGAAACTCGAATAACTCGGTGGTTCGACGCAGGTACCAGTTTCTTAGGTCAAAATGCGGGTTATGAATCAACTCGGGCTCGATCAAGCACGCGATCGCACAGACGGTGTCGGATATCATGTATGATTGGTTGGGTACTGACCAATCAATACTGAACTGTCCCTCAATGACCTGATGGTCACCGAAGACGACATCGGTAGCGTAGGGTCCTCCATTGTCAAGTATTCCTTCGCAGATTCCGATAAACTCGTAGTACTCAATTAAACCACAACTAGCTGTACTAATAGACCCAAAGTACTGGATATAACCACTTTGACCTGAGGCACTTGTGGCGGATGCCTATGGCCAAATTGGGTGGATATATCCATATTCAGACTCAGCTGTCTAAGTACTGGATGTATCCAGCTCAGAAATGAAAACTGGGTTAATTTGACACTTACTGCTGGATAAATCCAGGATAATACCCAAAAGGGTGAGAAAGAAGAGCATATAAGTTACATTAGTACATAATTACACAAAACTAATATATTTAGACCGAAGAGTAAAAAAAGAAATCCAAACGCGACAGTTTATGCGAGAAAACCAAGAAAGGGAATATACAGGTCACATGTAGCGAAACAGGGGTAAGAAGGGGCAGGCAACCAGCTACTCATCATCCTCGTCCTCGTCCTCTATTCCCTGTGCCTCTTCCATCATGTCGTCGTCGTCGTCGTCGTTGTCGTCAAGAGCCTCGGCATCAATTTCCCTTGCTTCCATAAGCCGATCAGTCATCCGGCTCTCGTCAGCAATGGATATTGCATCCTCCATCCCAGGGGGTCGAACGTTGGCAAGAGCGGAGCGTTTGTGTGGCGGGCGCTCCCAAAGCGCGGTGAAGTGAGCTAGTAGTCGATCATAGAGGTCGGCTTGCCTCATCGCGTATGCCGAGATGCCCTGTACCAGAATGGGATCGGATGGCTGGGTCTTCCACGGTTTTGCTCGGTCGCGCCACAGGTCAGCACGGAAACGCAGGGACACGCGAACACGACGCATCTCCTCCTTTAGAAGCAGGAGCTCCTCGGTCCACCGAAGGCTGCGGGCGCGACTCTTTGCCCACTCGATCCGTAAGCCCTGATTGAGGGCAACATTGGTCTCTTCCGTAGAGACCGGGTACATCCGCCAGATCCATGGTACTTCACGGTAGCCCTCGCCTAGGTGTGTCGCAGCCTGGCGGGGGTTTTTTGGTGGTTGTGGGGTGGGTTCGAATGCAGGTGGTGGTCGGATGTCACTAGCTTGTAAAACACGCAGATCGCTTGATACACCTTCCTCCCCCACCAGCGAAACGAGGGCAGCACGTGCAGCTCGGTATTTCGCGGCGGCTTGGTTGATTTTGGATTGGAGATGGTCGAAATCGACCCGAGCCTTGGCCCCGGCACGTTGGCCAGGAGCATGCTTGTGCTTGGTCGCCATCACATGCCGTTTGGCCCTTTGAGTGAGTCGAATACGTTCCAATGCATCGTAGCACTGCCCTTCTCGGAGACGTGTTTCTTTTTCGAATATATCGGGGGAGAGTCGAGCGCGATCAGCTGCAGGGATGGCGGATGGGAGCCAGAGCGCCGCTGACTCCGGTTCATTGGCAAGGGTATTCTCCTTTTCGGTTAGGGTGTCAAGGTGTGGGATGTAGTGCCGTTGCAGGGACCGAAATCGCTTGATTTGTTTCGTGAGGTTCAGCCGGCGTTCCTGCAGGTGGGAAGCTTGGATACTGGTGAGGTCCTTGTCCGAGAGGACAGCCTGAAGACGGCGCCTAAAGATACAGTCAGAGAAGGGGGGAGAGAGCCGGTTATTTGGATACTCACTGGGTCTCCTCGATGACCAAACCAGTCGAGACAAATGATGTCGCTGTCCCCTTGGAGAAACCATCCCCGAATGCCACCTCCACCCGTTCCGACTCAAGGAGAGTGAGCTTGACATCGTTCTCGGACACGTCTAAGCACGAGCATCAGTAACTGAGGTACTCGAAGGAATGGATTATACATACATTTCGTATCAGGAACATAAGGATTGCACTTCTTATTGTCCCGCTCCCACTCCAGGATCATTTTTGTCCACTCCCTCTGCGTTGCTGGAGGCACCGAGTCACAAAACTCCTGGTGCAGCTCGGCGTGGCGTTTTGATTCGACCGCAGCGATGAGATATTTCCGCTTGAGGCTCACACCGAGTCCAGCCGTCTTCTGCCAATTATGATAACCAAACAGGTCGTCCAGCGTATCGTGCCGTGAGCCCATTCCCATTTCCTTTGTGCTATTTGCAGCCGGGTTGAACATGGACCAATCACGTTCGATTCCCTCTCCATCTGTTCGACCAGCGCCGGGTTTCAAGTTGAGAGAATGGGGGGTTTGGCATGCGAGCTTGTGAGCCGGACAGTGGCACTTAGGGATGGCGAAGTCGAGATGGACAGTTGGGCGTAGCTGAAGCTTGGCAGGTAGCTTTGGCATTCGTGCGGCGAGGTTGACTTTCCATTGGCATGCGATGTCGTAAATGGCCATGACCATAGTTAAAATGGTACCGGATATGGCTGAAAGAAAGATGAAGTCCATGTTACAATAGCTAGAGCGGAATGAAAACCAGTTGCAGCCAGAATATGAAAGCAAGGCGTACCGTTCGCCCTTCTGCAAATCTCCCACACCCAGCGGCCGAATCATCTCGTGCCTTGAGCAAACACACATCCCCACCCCAGTGTAGCGGAGACCAGTCGTTGATCTGGAGTCTGCTCTGGCCAAAGCGTCGAATCCGCTGCAATTGCTAATCTTTATCGGACATGTTGACCAAAGCGCGGAACAAGGAACGAAAAAAGAACTCACGTCTGCTTCGGTGGTGTGCTTCAGGATGTGTTCGTTATATGGCTTCTGCTCAACAAAGTAGGCGAGCCCCGTGTGGAGACCGTCGTCCTTATCGTTGTTGCGTAGGCGATTCTTCAGCCTGAAGTTGGCGTCGATGCTGACATAGAGTGTATAAAGAAAGCTTTTCCCACGGTTAGGTATGTTTGCTGGCACCTCGAAATTGATAACACACCTCATTGCAATTGCTACGCTCATCCAGGCCACAGGCAGGTTTATACCGGGTTGTGGACATGCGAGGCATAATAACGCTAGCTCTCCAGGACCAATATTCTCAACTCCATCCTCAACATTCCCTCTCCCCCCTCGCTTCAACAGCATCATGTGGCGATATTGCCTTATCATCCGCAGGAATGCTTTATACCGCGTCTAGGACTCGTTCTCAGTCTCCTGGCCCTTTCAAGTATAGAATTTGTCTCACCTTTGGTACGTCTACCCGTGAGTTGTCTGTCAACCGCTCCAAATTAAGGTAATATTCGTGGGCAGACACCTTGCTGCATAGGGATAGTCCATGGAAGCTCTTCAACAGCTCTAGCGTCGCAGCCGTGGCAGGGTATTTGACCGTGGCAGGGTACCAACCAGCACGAAAGAGCTGGAAGCGGCGGGGTACCCTCCTTTCGCACCCACAATAATCCAGCGCGACCAGGTGCACGCCGTTTACATGGAGCACATGGAACTCTTTTCGAGCAGGGTCTGGTGCGGAACAGCAACCACCACCATGTCCGAGCTGCACTCGAAGTCCAAGTTCGGCGAGGCTCGACCGCTCAAAATGAGTACCCGTCCATCTCTGCCAACACACTGGTAAGTCACACCCATCCTCTCATGAACAGCATTGCTTACCTGTACCCTGTGCAGGGGTTGAGTTTGATGCCTCGTCAAGCAACAATCAAGACACAAGTTCTCTCCTCCAAAACAGTCTCTACATCGATACAACGGTGGCGATGTCGCTTTTGGTGGTGTGTTTGATGGATCCTGGGCCCCCGCGGTGTCGTTTGACTGTGGCTCTCGGGTCTCTGGCGAACGGTCGACTTCACGCTGACGACAGCTCCTACAGAAACCAGCGCGGGCTTCCTCGGACTGCCCTTCCATTCTCATGAATTCGTTGAGAAACTCCTGTTTTCTCGGCAACCAATCGGCCATGGGGTCATCCTAACGCGATCTCGTAAGTGAGCCACAATATTCTCCTTCGAGTGTGTTGGAGTACTCACTGACGACGCATACCTGGTTCGCATAGCTGCTGGAACCAAGTCGCAATCAAGGTCGACAAGGTTGCTACTATCCTCAACATCCCATCCCTCCACCTCGTTGTTCAAGCACCACTCTGACGGCGTCGGACCTGAACGCTGTATCTTGTGCTCTTTTCGTAGATGAGTTCGACCGTTTCCGCTTCGCTTCGTTTGACTTGCTAGTGTGGTAGGTTCATCACTGTCCAGTGCACTGTGGACGCGTGGTTTTTTCCTTGGAGGGCCTGTAAGACCCATCCTGTCGCGAATGTGAGGGCCAACACACTTCCGCTCCTCATTTTCCCCTCGAATGGTCACCCATTCCCTCCCACGACGACGTAATTAACGCTTTGCAGGCGTCCCGGCACGTCTCAAGGTTTAATTGGCATTTTTTATTATTATTATTAATCAGAGGTAGCTAGGTACTGCTGGACTCCCCCCAGACGGCACAGACGTGCTAAATAATTCTGCAATGCCAACCTCCCGACCCTCTCACTCCGCCAACTGGTACTGCTTGCCTTGAAGAATACCTTCTCTGTAGTGGGGCGGTTCGGCCGTCGTCCGCATCCAAAATAAGACGCGTTCGACCCTCTGTGCCATGTGAGTTTTTTTTTGCCGCTCTGTCCCAAACATAGCCGACCACTCACTTTCATGACGACGTCCTTAGTCCATTCAATCAAGTCCGGGTCTTCTATGGGGGAGAACTTGAGGGGGAAGGCCTCGAAATAGACCTTGCGCAGGTGGGCAAAAAAATCGCGCAGAAGGTCGGCCTCCCGTGCCTCCTTGTACGGCGTGAGCCATTCCCGGCGGAGGTACATCTTCTGCGCTTGAGTGAGCTGCACTAGGTATCAAGTGTGAGGTGCGACAAGGTCGACTAGTGGAGCGCGGCTCACTGGACATTGTACGTTGTTGCGTTGGATATTTTGGGGGCCTCCGGGTTAGCCGTCACCTTATATAAATTTGCCCAATTAAACTTCAGGGGGTTTGGTTTGGGGCACAGGGGTCGGGGTTCCTCATCATGCGTGCATTGAAAAGATGGTTCACCAACTGCCTAGGAGTACACTGACTATCTAATGATACCCTCAATAATCTACTGGAACAGTAACGCTTTTTTGTGATACCTCAGCATCAGAACATCCGGGCCCTCCATGAATGCACACCAAATATCTTCCAGACATGACATGGTGCGTTGAAAACTCTTCGCCACCTTGTTGGCCCGTTCCCATTCAGCCGAAATGCCTACGAGCCGTAGAATAATGTCCATCTGTGCTTCCACCTCCAGCTGGTCGTTCAAAACCTGTTCCATCGCCAAATCGAGCGATTTCGATGAATTCTCAGCCACGATGTAGTCGCACAAGGCTATGAAGAACTGTGAAGGCTGGGGGCCGACAGTGGTCTCGAGGGATTTGCCAAGCTCACAGATGGAAGCCATAGCACGTCTGCAGCGGCTGCGCGAGCTATGTTCCGTGGTGATCAGCGACCTTCAATTGTGAGTTCTGAGTGTTAGTGGAACGTCTACGTTGCAGCAACAGAATGGCGCACCTATTGGAGCCTTTGGTATCATGATAAACCTCTTGAGCATGGTCTAAAATGCGATCACGATTTCTGACGAGAAGTACTGCGTTGGACGTTGTTGGTATATAGTGCTGACATTCACGTACTTTTCATAATAACGTCAATTCTTGGCTTGTCGTGCGGCAGCTTTCTCTTCGGGAGTGAAATATAATCTTTTACGAGCCATAATATCTGGATGCCTCAGTTATGGGCAGAGTTTTGGTGCGTACGAAGGGGATGCTGATGTACGAGGTGGGCGAGGATGGTGAACCGAGATAAGGAAACTGAGAGGCGGCGCTAATGCCTTAGAGGACAATTTAGCTACATCTGTGTTTCTTAAGACCTTTTGGATTTCGTTCGACCGGGGCCTCCTGCACCCCTCAAAGTACCCATACTAGTTAGAGACCTTTTGGGTTGTATCAGAGAAACACAGAAATATATATTTCAAGTCGAAAACCGGCGTCGATGCTATGTCAAACATACAAGGTCAAGAAAGCTATTTTTAGAACGGCTACAGAAATGCGAATTGGTACAGAAAAGTCCATTACAAACAGCTGCGAATCTAAGTCCAAGGCTTCAACGTAGTAAGCAGTAATGAATCTACGTGTGGCTACGAGAGGCGGTGATGCGCTGCATCACCCAAACGACGTCGTAGCATGCTAACAGCCAGCCAGCAGTCTCTCTGCGCTCATATACCCACAACCCCGGAGCATGTCCGGTCTGTAGCAAAGCCAGATTGCGAGCCCACCATCGAAGAGTTGAAACGACTGTTAGAAACCCATTCTGACCGGGTTTATTGAGGTTCATCCATGCACCGGGTGCCTCGGAGATGGACAACTCGAAGCTTCGCTCGCCTGCCTGTAAAGGAGTCGTCATCGAGGCCACGTTCCTCCAGTCCGGTTGTAATGCTATCCACCACTTCCACCATGATGCAGCGTATGCTTCGAAGTCCACAATCTCAACCTCCTGTTTGCGAGCTCGCGATACCCACCAATGGACTTCGGCTGGGCGGTGCTCCGCAGAAAGGGTGTACTGAGGGCCGGTAGGGTTCTCAAAACCTGTTTGAGCTTCGAGTTTGACATATGTAGCGAGCACCGTACTCCAAATGGGTGGCATCGACGCTGTGTCAAGTAAAATCGAGTAGTGGGTTCGGAACCAATCCGGCCATTCAGGATTGACCCATGGGGCCTTGAGGTAAGGGGGTTCGGTGGGTGTCTCGAGGGTTGGAGATGCAAAGCTGCCCTGATCGGGTTCGTTGCTGGGCTCCTGACTGGTGGACGCGATGGGCTGTGGGTCATTGCTCGACGCGATGGGCTGCTGATTGGATGACATGGCGGGCTTCTTCTTTCGTGGTGGGCCAATGCGTATTGGAGGTTGAGGACTCGGAGACGTCAGCGACGCTTCTTCGTTGTCGGATGGAACATCTCAAAGAAGCATAGTTAATATTGTGAAGCGCAGGAAGATTGACAGATTAAAACTCACCGGTGTCGGATATTACCCGTTTATCTCTGTGAGACTTCACTTTCTTTCGAGGGCGACGCTCAGTATCACCACTGTCGTTGCTCCTCTCCGTTGAGACTTGTCTGCCTTTTCCCTTGGACGGTCGACTACGGTGCCTAGTCCTCCTCCTCCCTGAACGATGCCTTCTCTGGGAATGGCGTGATCGGTGACGGGAACGGGAAGAATTCTCGTGGCGTGGTTCTGAGTCCGAGGTGGAGTCATCATCAGTCCACTCATCCGAGCCCGAGGGGCTGCTGTCGTCATTGGACGAATGGTGATGGCGGGGGGGACGTCCCTTACGTTTACTCTTTGTCACTGTAGCAGGCGCTGACTGAGTTTGGGTAAAGGGTTGGAGGATGGGTGGGGAAGTATCAGGGAGTGCAGCTTCTTGTCGTTCGGCTCGAGCTGTCGTAGTTGTTCATGAGGCAATGAGCTTGATACACAGAGAAATGACATACTGTAACATGTTTCAAGGTACTCCGAAAAGAGGGTGCATACTTGCCTGAAGGCAACGGAATCAGCTTCGCCGAAAGTTTGTGGAACGGCCGCCCGATTGGTTCCTGCGTGTAAGCTAAAATGTCCGATGAGTTAATCTGATAGTCTTGCAATGTCGAAGACAAAATAATTCACCTCAAAATGTTGATGGCACCACCCTTATCAGGTTGAGGACCTCCGATAAGCACTGAGACGTGCATCTTGAGGAGGAGGTTGACCCCCTCGATGATGGGATAAAAGAAATCACCAAGGCGGTGAAGGCAGCTGTCGGGAGAGAATTAATATTGGGATATTACGTGTATGAAAGAGGACTCACTTCTGACGTTCTTGAGGGGTGAGCGAGCTGAGTGAGGCTAAGCGGCTGTCCCTATCCTCGAGTTCATTGGCCTGTCGTTCCGCCGCCTTTCTCTCCCACCCGGCCTTTTCTGAAGGGGGCAGTTTGTCGTAACGGTCCAACATGAACTTGCTACGATGGGAAGCTGCCTGTTTCTTGGGTAGGTTCTTTGACTTGAAGAATTCGTCGAACTCGTCGCGATAGGTGGCGTAGGCGCTTTTACTGAATTCCTGTGCGCCGGTTAGACGTCTCACCGGTCCAAGCTTGATGCCGGTTAATTTGCTGAGAAGGACAGCGAAGGGATCCGCTTTGTTACCACTGCAAAGGTGGCGGAGGCCGTTGTTCACTTTGTTGGCTCGATAATGGAGCCACTGCCGAATTGTCTAAGAATAGTGTGAAAATATGAGTACCTGAATATATTGTTTCAAATTAAGCGTGGAATGAGTTTCTTACTGAATGCATCGAAGAGATAACCTCGCCCTTGCGTTTCGTGTCAGCGACGGATAGAACTTCAAGGGGATTGGGAGGGGGGGNCGGTTGCGGAAGGTTCCTCTGAGACGGGAAGTCGCCAGTCGAACCGGGCAAAGTAACCGTTGACGATGGCATCAAGAGTATCCTTGAGGGTAGCTTTGTCGCGGTGGAGGTGGGCGATGTACACGGAAAGCTGGCTGCTCAGGTACTCCAGGCGAGCACCTTTCGCCCAGTTGCGTGTCATGTGCCTGGAAACAATTATGTAAGCGAAAGACAAACGCCGGAAACAAAAAAAANCAAACATCTTCTTGTTGTCATCATTGTTGCCATCGTTGTTGCCGTTGTCCTCCGCCACCTCCTCGTCGTCTGGGATGTCGTTGGCGATGATGTTCCCCTCCACAGCGTCTGGCCTGTCGATAGCAATCTCCTCGTCACTCCGGTAGTCCAACCCAAGGAGGTTGCTGGTTAGGTTCGGGGTTGCGGAACTGGCTATTGTGGAATCAATTGGGTGCGTCTCTGTCATTTTTGTCTGGTCGTTCTATTCTCTAACATCTCCTGTTAAATAGTAACCTGAGGTATCTGTCCTCCCTTCCAACCCATCCAACTAACCCCCTGCCCACACTTTGGCTTTGGCTCATCCTCTCTCATTTGCTCGCCCGTCGAACGTACGCATGTCTTTACCTCTAGCTTATCCTCCTCATATCCATCTTTCCAGGTCCTTCCAGGCATCCGTACTTCTGTCCACAAGGTGGTAGTGCCACCTTCTGAAGCCTATACAAGCTCGCCTTTGTGTTTCTCTCCCCATCTGCCTCACCAACGTGTGGTGAACAACCAGTCAGTTGACGTAGACAGCCAGTCAGTTGACGTGAACAACCAGTCAGTTGACTTTTATTATTGTCTCGAGGCCTCTAGGTGAGTCGTGGATGTCTTTGAACACGGGAACGAGGTAAAGCTTACGCGACAGGTGGGCTGTTCGGCGGCTTCTCTCAGCTGGCGACCCATCCGTACAAATACCGAACGGCTGCACTGTACTCCCCAGACACCAACGTCACAATGAAGCAACAAGTTTCCGACGAAGAGAGTGAGTCCCCCNTACGAAATGTCCCCCCCCCCCTGCTCCTTCGCCTCTAACTCGTTCTTGTAGTCCTTTCGGCCGCAATGACTCTGCTCAGCGTCGAGGCTAGCAGAGCTCAGGCCATTGCCGCGGTGCTGCTCGCTGCCGCCCAATCCCCCACGACTGGATCTGCCCCCGCCCTCTTCCCTAGTGCAGGTGGACCCTCTACCACCCCTGCAATTGTTGCGACTGCTGCGTCTGTCTCTGGCGCCACCGACACCACGTTCGCCAGTGGAGAGGTAGAGGAATGGGCATCCGATGTCACGTCGATCTCGTCGGACGAAGAAACCGATGATGGCATTCCCGTCGTCGGTCCCGTCATTGTCGCTGCCCCTGCAGCTGCCGTCCCCGCCGTTGCCC
>JAPEVF010000930.1:0-17470 GCA_029747585.1 Pleurotus djamor | reverse complement strand
CTGAATAAAGGAAGAAGAACCCTTCCTTCGTGCAGCTTCAACAATGGACTCTCCAAATTGACGTCGGACAGTGGTTCCATCAGGGAATACAATCTTTCCAAATTCATTCTGATGGAGGTATCCTTGCTGAATCAACTGGTTGAGTTCAGGACATTCTCTCAGTCCATGTCCTCCCTTCTGGCATCCATAGCAGACCATTTCACTACTGGGCCTGCCTCCACCAAGAGGAGTGCGGTTGACTGGAGATACAAAGCTGGGTGACTGACTTTGGAGAGATCTGGAATTAGCTCTGGTCATACTAGGAGGTGAACTCCTACTTGCTTGAGTATGTCCTGCTGTGTACCATGCTGAGGGAGTGTCAATAATGGATGCAACTGATGGATCAAGCTTGATTGCACGGTAGTATGCTGCTGCAAAGATGCCCTTGTTCTTGGGATCATTGGTGGACAGATTAGACATTTGCTTGATCAGCTGCTCCACTTCTTTCTCAACCTTGACTTTCTCCTTCTTTGCTGGAGAGTCTCGCTTTGGGGAACTTGAGGTCTTGTGCTTGTGCTTGGACTTGCGCCACTTCTCTGTCTCAGGTTCAGAGTCAGAGTCGGAATCAGAGTCAGAGGTGTCTGAATCATAGCTTCGCCTCTTGGTAGGCTTCTTCTTCTTCCTGTCCTTGGAGTCAGACTTGTGCCTGGAATGCTTGGACTTCTTCTTGTGGTCATACTCACTGTCAGATTCACTGTCTGAATCACTTTCAGAGTCTGAGTCTGTGTTTGCCCACTCTGGCATATCAGAATCAGATTGAGCAAGGTCGTATTCTGCTCTATCTCTTTCAAACAGGTCAGCTGCAGCTTTCTTGATATCGTCCATGGGGTAGATGTCTCTGGTGGTAAGCTTGGGATTGAGTGCCTTGATTCTCCACTCAATATCCTTCTTGGTTTGCTTGTTGATGCCTTGCCAGAAATATGCAGATTGCTGCTCTTCGGATATCTTCTTCCGCTTGAGTAACCATCCTGAAATAGTGATAAACTTGCGTTGATACCTCTTCCAGTGGCTGAGGGTCTCAAGCTCTCTGTGCTTCCATTTACTTACCAGGGAAGTGAGGTTCTGGAGAATATACCTGGTGTCTTGAAGTGCAGCATCATAGTAGTCTAAAATTTGGCTTTCTAGCTTGTCCCAATCACCTTCTTGATAACCAGGGAGTGCTTCAATCAACTTTGTTACACTGCGGCTGCAGTAGTCAACAACTCTCTCACATTTCTCTTGAGGATCTATGAGATTGTATGTCTTGCTGAGTCGGTTGAAACGTTTGATGAATCGCTTGACTTGTTCATGACTTCCTTTGAACTTGGGCGGAGCAGACTTTTCTCCTGGTCCTGGCATCATATCAGGTGTGCGGCGGGAATAGTGGTCTAGTGTCTCTGTTCTTCCTGAAGATGAGGAAGGTCTTGTCTCAATGTTGGAGAAACTAGCAGTGCTGGAGGGTACATGGGGAGGTGGATCCCTAGCTGTATTAGCTCCAGGCATAATGAACTGTTGGGATTGAGCATGTGGGTGCTCTGGTGAAAATGACATTGTCGGATAGTAGGATGGTGACTAGCGTGCGATGAGAAGGTTGGTGATGACGATAAATGTAGTGGTGATTGCAAAAGTTGAATGATATGAAAGTGGGATGAGTTTGGTAAGGTTTCCAAAACTTATCCCCTCGCGGTGGGCTCCAATCGTATCACGCAATCCGGTGTTTAACCAGAAAGCCCAGGGTCAATGGATCTTTCCGTAGATCGATATATGCCTGGTTGTTCGTTGATAAGTGGCTCAACAAACTACTCCCTTCTCTTGTAGAGAATATATATCGTGTTTTGCAATCAAGGTGGTGGTGGTGGTGGTGTGAGTGTTCCTCTTGACTTGACTTTGAGGAAATGTAGTCTTTAATGTAGTTGACGACCGAGAATAGGTCAGTAGACAAGATACTTAGTGAAAACGTACCTTGTATGAATAGCTTTCCTTTCCTTGACTTGAGGTAGCTTGAGGTGAAATGGCCTTGAGGCACACTTGCTTGAGGAACAGTGGTGAAAGAATAGACCTAGCTGTATAGGTCAGACTGAGATACGTACGTATATCTGTTACCCGTCCGAGGTATAACAGACAGAGACTTGAATTGGACTTGAAACAAACAGACGGAGGTCCAACAGTATTCCAAGGCTTACAGTTACTCTTGAACTGCTCCTTGCGAGAATAGACTGTGGCACGACTTCAGAATTACTCAGTAACGGTTACTGAGGAAGCTCCAACAGTATTCCAAGGACTACAGTCACTCTTGAACTGTTCCTTGCTAAAATAACTGTGTGTAAACTTGGGATTTCCAAGGGAGACTTTTCCAAGGGGGGGNAGACTTTTCCAAGGGGGGGAGACTTTCCNAAGGGGAGGGAGACTTGTATTATGGAGACTGAAACCTCCAGCTTATATAGGATACAGGTGTTTGTATCTACGTGGTTCTGTTTGACAGAAACCAGCCAATCACAAGTAGTGTTTACAACTAGGCTATGTCTATAGTCCTCCTCAGAACATTCTGGCTCTATTCCAGCCTGGAGTAGAGTAGCCCAGAAGTTCACTGCCTCAGTGTACTAGTCCAGCCTGTAGACTAGTGTTTCAGAGAGTCTGGCCTTGAGTGCTAGAGTCATAACTTGTCAATAACAAGTCCGGGCATTTGAGTCTGGCTCTAAGCACTGCATTGCTTGACTCTTGTGTTTCATGTTGCGCTGCCTTGTCTTCTGCAGCGTGTTTCATGAGAAAACCAAGTGGCCGGGTCTTCCCAGGATATAGGAGGAGTAGAATAGGAGATTGTAACTTGGTGCAACTACTTTGTGAATGGAGAAGATGAAAAGAAAAGAGTAGAGAAAATTCAAGTAGCCAGGAAACAGTAAATAATTAAATGAGACTATAGACTAAGTGGATCAAGACAGAATAGACTTTACTAGCTAAGAGAAAAGTGGTACGGCTGATTAGGTAGAGTCCTGAAGTGTGGTAGTAGGAAAAATAGGTGGGGTGACAGAGGTAGAGGAATGCATAAAAGAAATAGAAAATATACAAATTCATGTTCATATCCCAAGATTCAATTTTGGGGTATGACATCCGCGCGGAAGAAAAATTCTGACCGCCCCCGGTCAGTGCTGGGGAGGTAGGTAAATATGACATTGATGTCCTGAAAATTATGCCTTACTGTCAATTCCACTGTGGAAGACTTGGGTGAGGTGCTTCGACTTTGTATTCTGTAGCAATCTCGTTCTGCAAGTCTTGCAAAACTGAGTGATGGAGCTGGACTTGTTCCATTGGCATCCAAATTCCAACTAGTTGGTATACTCCAGGTGCTTTGGAGCTTTGAAAAATCCATACCACGTGGGCAAGCCTGCCAAACACGTGGATGATGCCAATCGGTGATCCTATGCCATGCAGCGGATGATGAGCTGTGTGGTGTCGGTTAAATTGCTGAGTTGATGTTGGTTGTATTCCGTTTTCCCCGCTAAGGGACGTTGGAATAGTGATGGCAGCGGTATTAATACGGTGTTCAGATGAGGTGTTCAGGGTGATTCCAGACGATCGGAAGAACACGATGAGTCCCTGTAGGCACAATTCCAGGGGTGATGCAGGTGTCTTTGCTACATTGTAGGTGTAGAATTCGCCTCGTCTGAATAATGAGTTGTGCAACAAAAGGTGGCTTGGAATGTATTTCAAGGAGAATTGGTTATCTTGGAGGGTGTGCATGCTTGTGTTGTGGTGAGAGCCTGAGATAAACGAAGCTGATGGCTTGGATTGAGTACTAAACATGGAAACACGATGAAGTCCAAATTGGGGTGGAGTTCTGATCGCCGTGTTGCAGTTATGTCGAATGTAGCTACTGCGGCACAAGGCTGGCAATGGGTACCCAGAACGTGTAGACAACAAAGTCGCCATGTGCTGAACTCATGTTCTGTCCCAGCTCAACATCAACTTGTCCAAAATACTCTCCGCCCCATATTTGCTTTTTCACCACACGTCCGAATCCAAGGCCTTCAATGGAGATCCAGTCATCTTTGTCCAATGCCATGTAGGGGTTGAGGTAGCGGTAGATTGTAGGAGGCGAACTGGAAGTCTGTCCGTAAAGAAGTTTGCCAGACGTGAAATGAGGCATTGAAATGTGTAACTAAAATTTGAGAATATAAGTAGAGAAAGAGAGAGAAAAATCAAGAGCAAGAAAATTACGAGTAGATATGAAGTAACGAAATGTGAAAAAGACATGATAGATGTATTACAACCATATATACTTGAGTCCGGGATTGATTGGCGCGGTGTGCCTAGCCTGAATCGCACACGGCCTGGTAGTAGGAAGTAAGGAAAGTAGCCGTACATCAAATGAAACCAAGTCCTGTTTCACCCATAACCCTGCATATCGAACCTTGTGGCTCTGCCTTTCGTGCGTGTCGCGAAATGCAATGAGCAGCTTGATACTACAGTCCGACTTGCCGATAATGCCTTGCACTGATCCATAACCAAACATTGGCTGATACAGTATAGATACTGTATTGATTTGGAACGGTGAGTGAATTTTGCTGATGCGCGCGTTTGCAAGTGGGAAATCGACAATTTCAACCTCCAGTGCAATGAAGTTGAGCAGCGAACAACGGATTCGGACTTTGGTAACTTCCTCCGGGTCGGGATGGTTTGTCCTGACTATGGTCCCTGGTGCCAGCGGATAGGAAAATGCTGGGTGGAAGTCTTCTTCTGCCAGGATGTGAGTGATGAACTCGTCCTGTCTCCGTGATTCTTCACTGGGTTCTCGTTGAAAAATCCGTCTTCCATCTCCCATGCAGGGTAATTCATACGTGTATACAGCGAATGGGAGGAGAGGAACGAGATATTGACTAGTGTTCATTGTGGAGTGCGACATCGTGTAGGGAGAGAAGTGATAAAAGAAAAAATTTGAGAAGCGNAAAAAAAAACTGCCGGAGTCAAAACACTACAAAACATACGGGTACGAAAAACTTGTCAGAATGAAGATAATAGGTAGAGAAATGCACGGTAGGGTGAATATAGTCCGAATATACAAAACAAACACAGCGGGGTAGGTATTACATGGTAAGGCGGCGCGGTTGACCATCGTCCCTAACTACGACTGTCTCCGAGACAAGATCGGTAGGCACCATTCTGAAGTGAGGAGCATTGGGTCCTCCGTTGTTGATGGCCATGGATACAAGGGCATCAAGACGCACATACGACCGGTGACTCCAGAGGTATGCCCATACAATCGGTGAACCAATGTGATGGCGTATACGGAATGCGACAAGCAACTCTACGGTTCCTCCCACAATACGCCGAATACCCTGTGCCACTCCGTATCCCAACTGGTGGTGATAGATGATGGTGGTCTGGCTGATTTGACAGCCATAGACGCGGCGAATATAAAGACGGTTGATGAAAGGAGCTGGGTCGATGATGGTAGAGAGGAAAATGACGCATATGTTGGGAATAGGCCGAATGATACGAACGTGGACAGTTGTCTCATTTGTCAGAGAGATGATGCGCATTCTCTCGTGGACAAGAGGTGGAAAGGTGATCTCGAAGTGCTGCATTATGAGTTGAGTGTTGTACTCGTAGTCGGGATCCTGAGGGTAGTCTCGGAGCGCTGTCCCTCGGAAGGGATGGTACAGTTGTCCCATTATAAAGTGATACCCGGGGAACGACATGGGTAGGAATGGGATTGCTGGCAGGAGTGGGTTCATTGGAGAAGAGATATTCGAGGGCGATTGGAGGAATTGCTGAAGAAAAAAGATGGAGCCAACGAAAAATATGCATGGGTGAAAACTTTGGTGCGGCTGAGCATGTGCCTGATATTAGGTAAATGAATATGCTAGTGGCGCGTTGCGCACCAGTGTGTGTCCGTGGCAACATGAGGCAACTCAAAATAACTTAAGTATTCAAAAAAAATGGTTCGGTTTGGTTTGTGTATACAAGCNAAAAAAAATAAGAAAGCGACTTCAGACAGCAATAGAGCAGAATGGTAGTGACTTGTAAAGTACGTTCAGCCAATCTGGTGGCTGAAAACATGCTACGGGTGTATCAACTTGTTGCGAATTTGCAAGATCTTCATGCGGCATCCAGACGCAGTAGGAGGAGTTCGTCTGCTCAAGGCAGAGTTTGACTTGTATAAAATCCCCCTTCTCTGCCAAAACTTCAGTAATTGATGCCTTGCGGATCAATGCGCGTGGGCGAGCTCCTCCGCGCAAATCCTCCCAGAGGACAACTTGTCCTGCATGTATTTGGGTATGCTTGCGGGGGTCTTGGTTGCCGATGACGGAGAGTGTAGGCAACGGAATACGGTTCCACTTGTGTTTGATCAAATCAATGCTGATCAAAACTCTATCGGGCGGAGGCAGATCATCCTGCATTGTTCCTAATAAGGTGTATTAGGTTTTCAATGCATCACTTATGGGCGTCTCCATACCTTGAGGCAGGGGCTGCGTTGAGATAGTGTCGGACATTGCTTGCGTGCAGTGTGGGTGCAGCATAAGCGTGCAATCCACTCGCTTGGGAGTCTTGTACTTTCTGTTGTCAGGTATTTGGATACTTCGCTTCTTTACTCCGTTTCACTGTTCTCAGGAGATTCGTCAGATTCAATGTCAGATCCAGGGTCATCCAACATTTCCAGAAGCGCGGGGTCGTCTCTGGAGAAGTATTTCAAAACGCGGAAAGCTGCAACAGTGTCTGGCATGAGGGTTCCGTTCAATTCTTGCAAGACGTAATTGTTACGGTCTGTTCGCTTGACGATTTTGAAGGGTCCAATGTAGCGATCGCGAGTCTTGAGTGCTGAAAGCGATTCTTCATGTCGATTGTTCCGAATAACCACAAATTCTCCAGGGTCGTAGATTTCCTTCTGTATTCGATGCTTGTAGCGCTTGAGAAATTGCTCTAAACTGCGGCATCTCATTTGTCTCAGAGTGTCTGCAGCAGCTTCTAAGTCTTCTTCACGTTTCTCAAGTTGGCGAATGCGCAGGGAAAGTAGTTCGGCAGTGTTCATTTCCGATCTAAACCCTGTAACCATGAAGCTTGCTTCGGCGTAGTCAAGTGGGAGTACTGGTTCAGTTCCATGGAGTAGGTAATAAGGTGAATAACCGGTGACAGTGCTGACGGTGACTCGATCAGCAAATACTGCAAGATTAACATACTTTTCCCATTCTTTGATAGTTCCATCAGGGTGTTTTGGAGATGATCGGACAATGGCTTCGCGGAGAGTATAGTGTCCTCTCTCTACAACTCCATTAGCATGCTTGTTGTAGGGTGTAATGCGAACTTGTGGAATACCTAGGCGTTCAATGAGTGACTGAAATGCTCCCTTTGTCTCAGGTCCATTATCAGTGACAACCTGGTCAATGCTTCCATATCGACAGTAGATTTGATCCCAGAAAAAGTCAGCTAGATTTTGAGAGGAGTTGGATGGAATTGCGCGTGCTTCACTTACTCCAGTCAAATCATCTTTGGCAGCAACAATATACTCAAACCTTCCACTCTTTGGCATGACCATTACATCAATATAGACTTTCTCAAAGATACGGACTGGGGCAGATATTCGGTAGGGCATCTGCAGCTTGATGGTCCTCCGTACTTGGCATTGGTGGCATGATGCAATGTAGTACCGGATATCAGCTCTGAGGTGTGGCCAATAGTATCTTTTCTTGATCAAATCAAATACTGAATCATTTCCTTTGTGTCCTAAGTCGTCATGTGCTTTGCAGAGGATTTCTAGACGCTTCACTGGGTCCAGAATAACAGTCAAAGGAGTTCCTGTCTTGTTCTTCTTCAGGAACTGTCCCTTGTCCAGGATAAACCTCTTGGAACGGCTTGTAAATCTTGCTATGTCTTGAGAGGTCTCTAATTCAGGGAGTTCAGCTGTTTCCAGGTAATGCTTCACCATCTCTAGTTGTGTCATAGATGTTTCTGCATTACTATGGCTTGATGGAAGGGCATATACTTTGAATGTGTTTTTCTCAGCGGAGGGTGACTCTGTGACCTGGGTATACAAAGCAATGTCATCCAACCATTCTTCGTCTTCTTCAACATATTCTGAGGGTAGGTGAGGTTTCCTTGAGAGAGCATCAGGTCCTTTGAAGTTCTTGCCAGGAATGTGGACAAGATCAAATGTGAACATTAGGATTCCTTGTATCCATCTATTCATGGCATTACTTGGCTGTAGATCTGGTTCACGAAGCATTCCTTTGATGTATTTGGCATCCACTTCAACTATCAGTTTCTTTGCTCCAATGATGTATATCCTCCAATGTCGTAGAGCTCTATACAGACCATAAAGCTCTAGCTTTGGCTGTGAATAGCGTGCTTGGGCCTCATTCATGGGCAGTGATCCATAGCGTGCAGGTCTACGCTTTCCATTCCCGTCTTCCTGCGAGAGAATGAATCCAGTGGCAATGTAGCTTGTATCAACAGACAGAATTATAGGCTTGTCGGAAGTATAGTCAATGGGACGTAGTGCGGGGGCAGAAATAACTTTGGCCTTCAAAGTCTCAAATGCTTCTTGACGTCGTTCATCCCATGTGAATTCAGCATTCTTGTGTACTAGCTCAGTCAGTGGTCTAGCAAGTTGAGAGTAGTCTTTGATCCAGATTCGTACGGTTCCACATAGTCCTAGGAAACCACGTACTTCTTTGGGGTTGGTCAAAGATGGCCAGTTTACTATCTTGGATATACGGTCATCATCTGGGCAGCGGCCGTTTGGAGTACACTTGTGTCCAACAATGACAACTTCTGGTCGGCATATTTGAGTCTTCTTTGGTGAAAAAGTAGCTCCAGCGCATTTGATTCGGTGCATAACTCTGTGAACATCATTGGCATGTTCCCAGATAAATCTCCGAATTCCAGGATTGCCTAGTAAAGTCTCAGGGCTTCCATTGATGTCTAGATACTGTGTCTTTGGTCCTCGGATAGGCAGATCATCAATGAAGATATTAGCAACATCGGGAATTTCATCTTGCAGAATATGCACCATGCATTTCTGAAATTCTGTTGGTGAATTAGTGTAGCCCATAGGTAGTGCTGTGAGTCGGAGTAATCCAAGTGGTGTCCAGAAAGCAGTCATATCTCTTGAGGATGGGTCGACAATTCTTGCATCAAAGCCCCAAAATAGGTCGAATGTGGTGCTACACTGTGCACCTGCATAGGGTTCCACAAAATCATCAACAATAGGTAGGAGTCCAGCATCGCGGATTGTGACAGCATTGAGAGGCTGTAGATCATGAACAATCCGGAGTGATCCATTCTTCTTGAGTACACAGAACCAACGTCCTCGATACGATGATTGGCATGGTTCATAGACTCCGGCTTCGATCTTGCTCTTTAACATCTCTATTACCTTATCCTTGATTCCCGGTGGAATAGGAATATTCTTGTACTCCCATGGTGTATGTGGAACAGTGGGAATGATGTAATCCGAGAAATAGTCTTTGCGTAGAGTTCCTCGGTCCTTTTCCTCAAATGCTAGGGTGGCTTCATTTAGGCGTAGGATGTGCTTGAATAGTTTCTCCTCTTCGGGCCGGAGAAATTCATCTTTGTTAACTTCCATGGAGTCAATACGTTCCTGGGTGAGTCGCGCTGTTGGAATGAATTCGGGAGGGTGTGTGGGAAGGGTCGGTAATGAGTCAAGTGGATTATGTGGGAATGTGCGAGTCACTTTGGCATTCTCAGGGTATACTCCAGATACCGGATGAACTTTCTGATCTACTCGCTTGTAGGCAGTATATGCTTCAAATGTAAGTGTATCTTGATGTACCTCTTTCATTGGAAACAGTATAATGTCCTCATCTAGGTCAACTGCATTGGCTTCAAAGATGCGCTTCAGTTCTTCGTCAATTGTCCCAGGTGTGAAAAGGGATTCTTCTGTGCCTTGAGAATTCTCATACTCATATTCGGTGGGAAGCTTGGTAAAATATGACTCGACTGGGAATGACTCATTTATCGTCTTTGATTTTCCCAGGGGGGTGGGAGTGTAGAAACTGGTTGCTAAGGGGATTGATGGTGTCTCTTCGATGATTCTGATCAGTTTCAAACCAGAGTCTGGGACGTCGGGTTGTTCTGGTGATTGCCGTTTGAATGACATGGTTGCAAAGGGTGGTTTCAGAGCATGAGCAAATGGTAGGAGGATCATCTTGTCTGCTTTCAAAGAGCTGGCTGCGCCGAAAAAACTGGGTTCCTGCAAAGGGTGGAAAACTTTGAGACTCTTCAATATGTACTGGCATGTCTTGGGCAGCTGCTGTACTGATGCTTTCAACAATCTCGCCTTCTTCAAGAAATGGATTCGGCTCCTGGCCTGAATCAAAGACATTTCCTAACAAGGGGACGCTTGCAGAGTCTGCAGGTTTGGTATCTGTTGGTGGATCTTCTTCCTGAACAACTGAATTGAATGATTGGCTTGTAGTGAGGATGTTCTGTACAAGGTCATATACTTTCCGGAGATTGGCTTCAACTTGAATGAATACCAGCAGGGCAAAAACAAGGAGTAATGGCAGGAATGGGAGAAATGCAGATAGGAAGCAGAAAATCAATGCTAGGGCAATGCAAAAATGGTGCCAGCTTTGGGAAACTCTGGATGATTCTGGTGGTAATGCTTCTCTGATATTTGTGTCTTCAGTAGCTTGCTCCACCTCAAGTAACATGGCTTGTGAGGTTGGAGTTGTATGCACTTGGTTCATCTTCTTCTGGTTCAGTTCCTTCCAACGTCGTGTCAATCCTAGGCGATGATTTCCAGGGACAGATGCTTCTGCAGCAGTAAGGACTCTCATTTCAAACTTGGAGGCTGGTATATCACTTCCAGTCAATGGTTGATCATCATTGGCTTGAACAAGATAGGTTCCTTCATTCCGCTCAATGACACACATCCGGTTGGCTCGCTGCCATGGTCGTCCAAGGAGTACTTCAAATGGTGGATCCGGGTGCATGTAGATGTTGCATTTGGTAGTCAGGTTTCCACATGTAAGAGGAATAGCAGTAGCATAACCAGTGAGATTACCACTTCCACTATTTGCATCAAGGATGGAGCAACTCTTGCTCTTGTCAATGGGTCCTCCAATCAGATCATCATATACCTTCTGGCTCATCATGTTGATCTCAGAGCCAGAGTCAAGTGTGGCCAGAATTTCAGATGTTGTATTGTGGAGAACATGTCTGACTGTCATAGGGATCTTTACTAGCTGGGCACGTTCAAGGGATTCAGACTCATTGTCTTGAACTAGGTGGACTTGTGCAGTGGCTCCTGTGGCTTGTACTTGGGATGCTCCAACTTGCCCAACTGGCTTTGGGTTCTTTCGCTTCAGGGCATTTCCAAATAGTTCAGATAACTCCTTTGATGTTCCTAGAATTTCGCGGACTTTCATTGGGACTTGAGTATCCAGAATCAAATCAAGAATCTTGTCATCCCTGACTTGACCAGAAATCTCTGATTGGCGTGGGACTGGCTTTGCTCTTGGAGTGGCGGACTTGTTGCTTACCTCTGGTGCAGTATGGGAATGAGTGCGGTTTGCTGAGTCTCTCATTTCAATGTCCTCAATTGTGGGTGGATTTGCTCTGCGTACATCTGCTGGAACTGGTGCTGGTGGAGGTCTAAGCAATGGTCGACGACTGGGTCCTGGATGATTGAGAATTGGCCGTTGGGTGCTTCGGCTAGAGGTCTGGGAATTTGACGGTCCACTTGATCTTGAGGGTGGAGGAGTGACTGACTTGCGGTTTGCATCTTGACGAGCATTAGCAGTGCTACGAGTGACTCTTTCTGCAGTATAGGCTTGGGGATACCCAAAGCTTGCATGGGTATTGAGAACTTCATTGTTGACAATGTACTCTGGCTGATCATACTCATCCTCAGTGTATTCTTCTTCATCTGAGTGAACAGCAGCAAAGTTGACTTCCTCCTCATAGTCAGAGTAGTCATGGGCCTCAGAATCATAGTCTGATTCATATCCTTGGTAGGCTTCTACAAAGTTGGTCTGAATAAAGGAAGAAGAACCCTTCCTTCGTGCAGCTTCAACAATGGACTCTCCAAATTGACGTCGGACAGTGGTTCCATCAGGGAATACAATCTTTCCAAATTCATTCTGACGGAGGTATCCTTGCTGAATCAACTGGTTGAGTTCAGGACATTCTCTCAGTCCATGTCCTCCCTTCTGGCATCCATAGCAGACCATTTCACTACTGGGCCTGCCTCCACCAAGAGGAGTGCGGTTGACTGGAGATACAAAGCTGGGTGACTGACTTTGGAGAGATCTGGAATTAGCTCTGGTCATACTAGGAGGTGAACTCCTACTTGCTTGAGTATGTCCTGCTGTGTACCATGCTGAGGGAGTGTCAATAATGGATGCAACTGATGGATCAAGCTTGATTGCACGGTAGTATGCTGCTGCAAAGATACCCTTGTTCTTGGGATCATTGGTGGACAGATTAGACATTTGCTTGATCAGCTGCTCCACTTCTTTCTCAACCTTGACTTTCTCCTTCTTTGCTGGRGAGTCTCGCTTTGGGGAACTTGAGGTCYTGTGCTTGTGCTTGGACTTGCGCCGCTTCTCTGTCTCAGGTTCAGAGTCAGAGTCAGAATCAGAGTCAGAGGTGTCTGAATCATAGCTTCGCCTCTTGGTAGGCTTCTTCTTCTTCCTGTCATACTTGGAGTCAGACTTGTGCCTGGAATGCTTGGACTTCTTCTTGTGGTCATACTCACTGTCAGATTCACTGTCTGAATCACTTTCAGAGTCTGAGTCTGTGTTTGCCCACTCTGGCATATCAGAATCAGATTGAGCAAGGTCGTATTCTGCTCTATCTCTTTCAAACAGGTCAGCTGCAGCTTTCTTGATATCGTCCATGGGGTAGATGTCTCTGGTGGTAAGCTTGGGATTGAGTGCCTTGATTCTCCACTCAATATCCTTCTTGGTTTGCTTGTTGATGCCTTGCCAGAAATATGCAGATTGCTGCTCTTCGGATATCTTCTTCCGCTTGAGTAACCATCCTGAAATAGTGATAAACTTGCGTTGATACCTCTTCCAGTGGCTGAGGGTCTCAAGCTCTCTGTGCTTCCATTTACTTACCAGGGAAGTGAGGTTCTGGAGAATATACCTGGTGTCTTGAAGTGCAGCATCATAGTAGTCTAGAATTTGGCTTTCTAGCTTGTCCCAATCACCTTCTTGATAACCAGGGAGTGCTTCAATCAACTTTGTTACACTGCGGCTGCAGTAGTCAACAACTCTCTCACATTTCTCTTGAGGATCTATGAGATTGTATGTCTTGCTGAGTCGGTTGAAACGTTTGATGAATCGCTTGACTTGTTCATGACTTCCTTTGAACTTGGGCGGAGCAGACTTTTCTCCTGGTCCTGGCATCATATCAGGTGTGCGGCGGGAATAGTGGTCTAGTGTCTCTGTTCTTCCTGAAGATGAGGAAGGTCTTGTCTCAATGTTGGAGAAACTAGCAGTGCTGGAGGGTACATGGGGAGGTGGATCCCTAGCTGTATTAGCTCCAGGCATAATGAACTGTTGGGATTGAGCATGTGGGTGCTCTGGTGAAAATGACATTGTCGGATAGTAGGATGGTGACTAGCGTGCAATGAGAAGGTTGGTGATGACGATAAATGTAGTGGTGATTGCAAAAGTTGAATGATATGAAAGTGGGATGAGTTTGGTAAGGTTTCCAAAACTTATCCCCTCGCGGTGGGCTCCAATCGTATCACGCAATCCGGTGTTTAACCAGAAAGCCCAGGGTCAATGGATCTTTCCGTAGATCGATATATGCCTGGTTGTTCGTTGATAAGTGGCTCAACAAACTACTCCCTTCTCTTGTAGAGAATGTATATCGTGTTTTGCAATCAAAGTGGTGGTGGTGGTGGTGTGAGTGTTCCTCTTGACTTGACTTTGAGGAAATGTAGTCTTTAATGTAGTTGACAACCGAGAATAGGTCAGTAGACAAGATACTTAGTGAAAACGTACCTTGTATGAATAGCTTTCCTTTCCTTGACTTGAGGTAGCTTGAGGTGAAATGGCCTTGAGGCACACTTGCTTGAGGAACAGTGGTGAAAGAATAGACCTAGCTGTATAGGTCAGACTGAGATACGTACGTATATCTGTTACCCGTCCGAGGTATAACAGACAGAGACTTGAATTGGACTTGAAACAAACAGACGGAGGTCCAACAGTATTCCAAGGCTTACAGTTACTCTTGAACTGCTCCTTGCGAGAATAGACTGTGGCACAACTTCAGAATTACTCAGTAACGGTTACTGAGGAAGCTCCAACAGTATTCCAAGGACTACAGTCACTCTTGAACTGTTCCTTGCTAAAATAACTGTGTGTAAACTTGGGATTTCCAAGGGAGACNTTTCCAAGGGGNGGGAGACTTTTCCAAGGGGGGGAGACTTTTCCAAGGGGGGGAGACTTGTATTATGGAGACTGAAACCTCCAGCTTATATAGGATACAGGTGTTTGTATCTACGTGGTTCTGTTTGACAGAAACCAGCCAATCACAAGTAGTGTTTACAACTAGGCTATGTCTATAGTCCTCCTCAGAACATTCTGGCTCTATTCCAGCCTGGAGTAGAGTAGCCCAGAAGTTCACTGCCTCAGTGTACTAGTCCAGCCTGTAGACTAGTGTTTCAACTACAGAGAGTCTGGCCTTGAGTGCTAGAGTCATAACTTGTCAATAAACAAGTCCGGGCATTTGAGTCTGGCTCTAAGCACTGCATTCCTTGACTCTTGTGTTTCATGTTGCGCTGCCTTGTCTTCTGGTGCGTGTTTCATGAGAAAACCAAGTGGCCGGGTCTTCCCAGGATATAGGAGGAGTAGAATAGGAGATTGTAACTTGGTGCAACTACTTTGTGAATGGAGAAGATGAAAAGAAAGAGTAGAGAAAATTCAAGTAGGCAGGAAACAGTAAATAATTAAATGAGACTATAGACTAAGTGGATCAAGACAGAATAGACTTTACTAGCTAAGAGAAAAGTGGTATGGCTGATTAGGTAGAGTCCTGAAGTATGGTACTAGGAAAATGGGTGGGGTGACAGAGGTAGAGGGATGCATAAAAGAAATAGAAAATATACAAATTCATGTTCATATCCCAAGATTCAATTTTGGGGTATGACAACGGGTAAGCTGAGTGAATGCAACCGACGTCTTCAAGGTCGGCAACTACTTAGGGACTCCTGAACGACGACCCTATTCAGTTTTTTTTTTGAGATATGATCCAAAGGTGATCCGATAATCTTTTCGGAGATCACATCGTCTTTGCTTCCAACAATGACCACCCCGTCGACAGGTGCTCCCGTTGCGCCCATTTATAAGCTCCCTCCGGAGATCTTGGTCCAATTTTTCACACTACTATCCAATGAAGACCATCACAACGACCAGCTTCACCTCTGTCACGTTTGCCGATCGTGGCTGCCCAGTGCACGGGCGGCCCTCTACCGATTCGTCACCCTTTCAAGTAGTAACAGGCTTGAACTTGCGCGCACAATCAAAGAGAACGAATCGCTCGTACCCCTCATCAGAAATGTGTCACTTGTCCATGCCGAAAATCCGCTCGACTCTGCTTTCGTAACGCCGATCTTCCAAGCACTATCCCACCACGGAACCGTCCTTTCGTTGTGCATCCATGATACCTTCCGTATCAGACTTGAATTTCCTGAAATCAGGGGCTTGATTTCATCCCTTCGCCACCTCGATGTCACCGTTGATATCTTCGACAGTCTGCACAAGATGAAACAGTTCATCTCTTCATTCCCTTATCTCCACAGCCTTGCCATTCATGATGACTTCACTGGTGACTTCGTGGGCGAGTGGTACGACGAAACGGCCTCGGAACCCCATCTGGATTTCCCAGCTACAATACGGAAACTTGTGTTTCTTTTCACTGGCACTGAAACGCTCGAAGCCCTCGTCCAATGGGTACTTCACTACCGGAGGACTTCGGATCCAATCGAGTCCCTTGCCTTCACCATACTAAGCGATGAAACCGAAGCATCGCTTGGAACTCTGTTGAGCTCCCTTGGTACGGAGCTGAAATCTCTCAGATTGGATTATCGGTGTCTGTCATCGCCTTGTACGTCGCTTGAACACCAAATAACAAGGACTCGTTCCAACTAACCTGGTTTTTAGGCCTTCCCGATATTGACCTCAGTGCCACCACGAATCTACACTCCCTCATCCTTGATGTCGGACTCTTCGAGCAAGATATTGTTTATTTCAAAGAGCATCTTTCAACCACCCTCGCCACGCTTTCAGCGCCTTCGCTACACAGCTTAGTGCTCGAACTCGCCTTAAACAACCCTACCGCTCCGCACTTCCACTTCATAGACTGGGAAGTACTCGATAAAGCGCCAGGATTTGCGGACATACGAGTGTACATCCTTTCGTGCGAGAAATTTCAGATGGCGGGTGGCGCAGAGGAAATTGTCGGTCAGATGCCACTGCATGATGCTCAGGGCAGGATAAAGTGTCACGTCTCGACCCACCGTTCGTAAAATTTCGTGCCCCACCATACTGACTCTAGGGAGCTTCCCATAACCACTTCGCCCAATCTCCGAATGAAATTAATTTTCGCCACTTCGAACGCAATCCAACCAAAACTCAAGCCCAATCCTATCGACGAGCAGTAGAGTAAATGCAACCGTAAGCCGATCTGAGACACCTTTCCACCAAATTTTATGTCCTACTTTTGACGTCTCTATCATTATGATAATCTGTACATTGAGTAGGATGACCATGATCAACAAACTAAGCCGATTAATACTTTCCATCACAATGCCACCGCCAACTCTAAAGACCTGTCGTCTTCTCAACGATTCCAGCCGCTGCCACACCTCTAGAACTGAGGCCAGCCCGTCACTCTAGCTTTTCGGCTGGTCGTAAAATTGCTCCCAGGGAGATCTTCCTTGACTTCTCTGGCCTATCTTCTTCCTAAAGAACTCATTGGGAAGTCTCCTCCCTACGACCGACCAGCATCCAGGGTAGGACACCTTAATACCTGCTTCCGCTCTTGTCTGGAACAAAATCTCGAAGCTTATGGCGTGATGCGGCTATAAGGGGGCATACCAAATAAAGATGGAAGGACATCAGGAAAACCTGATTGTGGAAGGGAGCAAGAAAAATCATCTCAAACCTTGGAAGGCAAGGGGAGCATTGGGAGAAAGGTATCTTCATAGTCTCCGCGAGAAAAAGAATAAAAATCCAGGGGCTGTCTCGCCTCCCCCTGACAAAGCCCCCAAAGCGGGAAAAATCCAGCTACCCCTGTTTGCATCCCCTGGGATCGCCGAAAGCAGCCAAAGCAGCCAAAGCAGCCAAAGCACTCAAGGCTTCGAAAGCATACGAAGGAATCAAAGCATCAGATGTGAGTAAAGCTCAAGGTGCCCCCCTACACTATGATACAAAGCAAAGAAAGGTGTAAAATCATTTATTGTGCTCCGTGTTCCTTC
>JAPEVF010000093.1:74317-115530 GCA_029747585.1 Pleurotus djamor | reverse complement strand
TCGGGGACAAGCCGTAGTCGTGCAGTTGCGGACGATAAAAGTCGAGATTTTTCCTTTGGGTCCGGCGTATACGCCCGAGAAACAACCCAATGCCCGCGAGCGGGTCCATTGAGGTGACGATGAGGCCAAGCTTCGGTATGCCTTTCTATTTTGCACCCCTCGAAGGCTATTTTGGGATGACATGGGGATAATACGTACATGTAATATCCAGACCAAACGAAAATTTGGGGAGTCAAGTCAGAGAGTGACGACACCAGGAATGGATACTGGAATACGTCAGGAGGGCTTGTAGCTTCCCAAACTTGCTGAATTATGATTACTTCGCCTTTTCCAGTGATACGTTGAGGAGTAACAGGTTTCAGCGCGGGGAGTTTAAAAATGCGTGTACCCCGGATATGAGGGATGATAAGATGACCATATCCATCGAGTAGCATAGATCCACAATGTGAGTGAGGAGGCTAAGCGCGATGAGTGAATGGAAGGAAGAATGTTGATGAAGCACGTACTGAAGACATACGAGGCAATTTCATAACAGGTGTGTCAAGATGTTCAAGGTAAAAGCGAACGTAATTATGGCCCATGAGTGATCCTTGGATGGCGATATACGTGTTCGTGATTGTCAGGTATTTAATGGAAAAGTCCATTGTGAACTGATCCAATTGCGCGAACTTCCCTAAGGATGGATTACAGTCATATATACGGACGCAACTGGTAAAGCTGGGAACAATCAGGTACTGACGACTAGGGGAAGACATGCGGACTGACACTGGTTGACCGAGCTCTGTGGACCATTTCCTCTCTACAGAGGCAGCCGCAACGATGATATGTTCCGAAGATGCGGTGAAGAATTCCCATTTGTCGACAGGTAGTTCAAACCGTGGAATCAAGGGTTTACCAAACGCCAACGAGTCGGCTCCGCTTTCATGAACCATCAAACTGTGTCCTGAGTCTTCTTGCGTAACGAAGTAACGCCCCCCGGGGAGGATCCTCGGTTTCGTGTCTTTGACTTCATAGGTCTTGGTGAGAGAAAGCGATGTGTTGGAATGAAGACCACGTATTCTTCCATCCAGACGCGTGAGTCGGATACATATGAAAATGCATTCGTCCAGAGACATTTTGCCGAGGCTGTATGTCAGTCTTGGGATTGGCCGAACCTCTAGGATGTCCTTGAGGACGGTCATCCACACTGAACGATCGTAGATATGTCTAGCCAGACTTTTCGATGCCTAGAGCAAGAGGCCTGTGAACACGTTTTTCAGCGAAGGCACTGAGACTCACGCATCGCAGGTTACAGAGATCATTGACAGACAAGTGCAAAGAGAGGGCGTAAATGACGTCAAAAGGCATATCGGAGAGCGTGGTTCGGCGACGGCGGTGGTAGACAATGCATCGAAAATACTGCGACAGGTAGTTTCGACATAGATATCCCAGCGTCGGCACCACCGTCAAGAAGGTCAGTAGAAAGTCCGGACGAATGCCATTAGCCATGACACTGGGAGAGAACATGGTGGTCTTAGGTCAACTTACGCGCCGCCGTATTTTGCCCACGCGTCGAACACGCGACGCGTCCCCCCNGTGACTTAGTGCTACTAAGTAGTCTCAGTGACAGTTCTGATTCAGTCAGTGAAGACTTAGGCGATCCAGCCTGAGTGCAGGGAACCATTCGCTTCAACAAACTAGCTACGACTACATCTGGGCCAATTCGATCCGCCATGTAGATTTTTTCGTATCATAATACTCTATCATCAATCTGCCCGACTCTTCATCATATGATACTTAGTCGCGAAGGAAACTCATCACTTCCAATATTAGGGTAAGAAAATTTGCTTAAGGAGATATACGTAGGGTCAATGGATACGTCTTCCAGTCGTGAAGAACCCTTTTTGAGTCCATACAGCCAGGAAAATGAGAAAGCCGAGACGTGCCCATGTACCTCAGCGTACAAGCCAGAATAGCAGCCAAACGAACCCAGTGTCTGCGAGTAAAGGAGAGGAAGAGGAAGCCCTCGAGACCAAATCTTGTTACATCGCGTGACCTTACGGCTGCCGAAGGTTTCGTGTGGGTCGTTGACAGTGGATATGTACGCGCCCCAGACAAAATATCTCCGATCCAGCGCCGGCGTGGTGATGAAAGGAGCACCAAACATATCCGAATCATGATAGACCTCCCAGACAGATGAAATAGGAACGATCTCCGACGGAGCTCGTTTACTGGGGAGAATGAAGCATCTGACTCCTCCGCGATGGTAAATGATGAGGCGTCCGCGAGAATCAACAATCCAAGTCCCACCATTGAAGGATGGGAGCTGGGAGAAGCATTCATTTTCGGCACTTCCAATTGCAGATGAGGACTCACCTTGGACTTGTTCGGAACCAAGATGGGTGTGTGTAGATTTTCAAAGTAGTATCGCACATAAGCTGAGTAGGGATGTCCTCCTTCGACAGCGATATAACGGTAGGTGATAGAGAAATGGCTCGCAGAGACATCTAGTGTGAAGTGGTCAAGTCTGATAAAGGTCGCGGCGGAAGGTTTAGATCGGTAAATATAGACGTGGGTGGTATACCTGATAGCGCGTTTGAGAGGAATTTGTTAATATAAAGTTTTTATATAAACTCACTTCCATTTACCAAGGTGGGCAGACTTCCTTGACTTGACTGCCGACGTCGCGATGATGTACTCGTCGGGGGAGACGACAACGAAATCCCAATGTTGAATAGGATACTTCGAGGGGGGTATTAAAGCACGCCCCAAGGACAATGAGTCTGCGCGAAATTCATGCACGGTTAGGGTGTGACGGGTGCTATTTAAAGTGACTAAGTGACGTAGAATTGTCCTCCAGGTAAGAGGGTAGGCTCTGCTTGGTTTGATTCCAGCTCCTTGACGTTGGAAAGCGCAGTGTTGGACAAAACACCACGAATTTTTAGATCCGATTTTGCAAGACGGATGGATGCGCGCATGCATTCGTCCAGGGACATATCTGCCAGAGCATATTTCAGTCTCGGAATCGGCCGCACTTCAAGGATATCTCGCAGAACATTCGCCACAGACTCGAAGTGCCGTGTATATGTAATGAAAGACCTCGCAAGGTCTATGTCAGTCAAGTCAGCGTTGCATGAGTATTTTCGTGACGCAAAGACTTACTTGACGAAGAGCACAAAGATCCCTGACAGATAAATGCAAGGATAGCGCGTAAATTACGTCGAAAGGCATATCTGACAGCATAATTCGGGTCGAGTCGTCGACGATAGAAAACACGTCGAAAACGTTGCGAAAGATATTTTTGGCATGGGTATCAAAGCGTCGGTGTGATCGTCAGGAACGTAAGCAGAACCTTTTGATGGATTGAACAAGCCAAAGTGTTGGAGAGATCTTCAACATGGCGATAGGATGTACTTCATTGAGCGCTGCGGCTTGAGCTTGAGTTATCCAGGCCACGTGAAACACCACATGTGATAGATCCTCACGCGAGGCCCCATACTCAACCCATACTATTACCATCGTATTCCATTCCTCCATCTAGACTCGTGAACCAGTCTGTTGGGTGACTCCTACTCGATGCTCGGTCTGAGGGGGAGGGGTTTGTTTGGACGTATTGACTGCGGGAGATGAAACGGAGTGAGCCTATCCTCCATCTTACATGTTACATAAACGTTTGAATACTTACCGGTTTACCGTTAAAGGTTGCCTACTAGCTGGAGTGCTCAAACGTGCTCTGGGCGAGTAACGACGCATCTGGACAGCTTCGCTCAAAGATCCTTCCGCTTCAGCAACTTGATCTCTCTACCATCTCCGACTCACGAAGCCCGTAGGGTCACCCCATGTGAGCCTTTCGTAGACTTCGTCCCCAGAATCAACCTGAAAGTAGACATGACATTGTGCATAGAAAGAAAGAAAGTTTCAGGCTAAACTAGCTAGCCTCTATGACGCGATTTTGCACTGGAGTCTGTGTTGGAACCTGGGGGNTAATCTGTACTCAGACCATTGAAGTCGAGATGCATGCTCCTACCCGGATTCGAATTACAGGGACTTAACACTCAATTCGAATTCAACGACGTGGTTGACGGGAGTGGGGGTTGACGAGCCCACTCCCGTCGCTCACGGAGGCAACAAGCTTTAGGAACATGATCACAGTAGCATTCTTCCATTCGAAACCAGCTGCAAGGCTTCAATATCTTCGATGACGACATTGAACGCCTCTAGCTGCTGTCCTTTTCGGTATTTTTATATACTTCACCAACCCTGGTCTCCCGATGATAGGCTTGTAGATCCCCTTGCGGCAATTATGCCCTCTGGCAGACAGAAAGTCTGGCTATTCGATCAACGATCCAATCAGTACCTCCTTTCCAATATTGCTCGCTAGGTGTGTGTTCCAAGGAGGAAAATCTTAGAATAACTTGCGCTGAACAACCTCCCAACATTCGTTCAGCATATTTGATGTGAGTCGACCTCGAGTTAAATGAATGGGTCCATCGTCAGGACGTTTACTGCCTTGGCCCTCCAGTGAGAGCTCTCCTCAATGGCCCTGATAGCATCTTCACAAGCGCATGTTCTGTAAACATCGCTGAAACGTCTTTTTACAACGGCGCCAGGACTCCACATGTTTCAACGGTGGAATTATCCGAGTCATCTTCGAAGTCCCTGGTGATTCACTTGCTGAGCCCTTCCAAGCAACCCGAACTTGCTTCTTAACAGTGTATGCAGCTAATGCACCTTCAGAATCTCAGAGTTATATGTGATTTTGACGAATTCCCAACAGTTTTGCCTTCCTTGTGTCCAGCCCTAGACGCATGCAAGAATGAGGTGACTCACCTCTGCAGATAGGCTAGGTGAGTCACCATCCAAAAGGGTGCTAGCCGTTGGTTTCAACGTTCCGCCACGATGTAATTTCGATTGGGTTCGCGGGCTTATCGTCTGGACACCACCCACCGCCTGTCATGCTTTCCCCAAGTCCTAGGTCTCAGTTTTCATAGATGTTATCGATCGCTGAACCCAAAGGCCTGCACGCAATTGCATTTCAAGGAACATGTTGCGCTCGCGCGCAGCTTCACCACGATTCCAGTGCTCCCCTTGGCCTCATAAAATGCAACTCATAGTTCCTCCACCTTCCCCATCAAACTTGACAGGAATATACTCTCTCAATTGTCGTCACAAGTGTGCCTCCCAAATCTGCTTCTTCCTCTGTACCTACGCCCAGGCGGTCTCAACGCCGGCTGAGGGGCACACCTTCCATACTTTCCAAATCTCGTTCTCAGCCTGTCCAAGACGAAACCCCAACCAGTGATGGAGAAGCTGCTGACATCGAAGACGACGGAGAGACAAGCAATCAAGATAGCGACGACCAAGACGAACCCACGATTACGACTAGCAGCAGTACGACCGAAGATTACGTTGACTCCACTCCCAAGGCTGTCAAGGAGAAAGCAGCACAAGTGAAACGACGACAACAGGCTATCCGGAGTTGTCAACTCGTCCTCAGGAGTCTAGAAAAAGGAAGCACCAAATTTACCGACTCGGAATTTGCTGCTTTGAAGGTCGTAAACGAGTTTGTCGAGCAAAGCGTTGTGGTAATATTCATTCATCCTACAGTTTTCTGTGTGCTGATCTCCCCTCGCTAGTCCCTTAGCTTCTCTCGCGTACAGAAGAGACACTTGGATGATCTTGGATTCACTCGGGGACACATTGAAATCAGTGATGTCGTCCTCAGAGACCGAGCCTCAAAGCGCGAGAGCAGCGAGAGGTTTAAGCAAACTCAAGAACGCATGCAGGCCATAGGATCATCCACCGTACGTATCGCTCGTTTTACTGCGATTGTTGCGTAGATCCGGTGCCCATAACAAGCCTGTCGAACTGAAAACACTATATTCACAGAAAGAACGACTCTGCGAATACGTCTGCTTCGACTACGTTCTAGAGTCAATGTCAAATCCAAATGAGCTGCACGATACGTCCCAATGGGCCCCCAAATGCTCGCCCCAAATGGAGTTCGAGCATCATATCTATAAGCAAGGCGATACCAGGTACGGGTTCAACGGTGTTGTTGACATGGTCCCTTTCGTCATCAAGGAGGAGAGCAAGCTTTGCGACCATGATCTCCGGACACTCGCGAAGCTTAGCCATGTTCAAGTTGATCGCAACAGTATTGTTCCGATTGAAATCAAGCGGCACGACGCAGACACCTTCGACGACAACCATGTATCGGAGGGCGTTGCGCAAGCTATGAATGTCAACGCTGTGCTTGAGTGGGTATTTCTATCTTTGGTCAAGATGGTTTCCTGATGATAAATTACATGTGCAGAGGGGTCCCTTTACAGAAATTCGTTTTGACAGACGGAAAGCAGTGGAAATTTTGCCTGTTAGATGAAAAATCGAACAAGTATCTTCTGTCGAACACCTTGAAACTAGGTGTGTACTCCAAGGAGGAAATCCTGACGGCGTTGGATTCTTGGGTGCGTGCTTAGCTATGTCGTCTGGGGCCAATGTCCTGAATTTCATCAACAAGATTTGGGAGGACCCCAAAAGGTCATCCGACAAGGGGTTGTGGTATTATCCTTCGTAGGCCAGGAGCCCGAAAGGCGTGGAACTACATTTCTATGCACATAAGTCGCCATGTAGACATATTTTTAGTATGATATTCCAACATCAACCTGCCCGATTCTTCATCGTAAGACACATGTGTCACGAACTCGTCTGCTCTGATCCTTGGGTATGCGAATTCGGTTAAGGACATGGTCGTCGGCTCCATGGAGGGGTCTTCCAACCGCAAAGATCCCCTTGCGGATTGATGAAGCCATGAAATCGAAAAAGTGCGTAAATGGCCTCGTACTTCAGCGTAGAGCCCGGAGGAGGTGGCCAAAGAACCAAGTCCACGGTGGCTGATCAGGAGCCTGTCAAACACCCGAGGCCATATATCAAGATATTGTTTAGACTTGTAAGCAGCCAAGGCACCCTGGGAGTAAGTAATAGTAGACACATATGCATCGTGTCCGCTCCAGACAAACCGCTTCTTAGTCGCGGATGATGTAGCGATCAGAGGGAAACTGAATATATCGATTCTGTGAACATCCTCCCAGATAGGTCGAATAGGAGCGCATTGGGAGCGGGCACGCTTGCGAGTGATAGGTATTAAGGAAGGAAGCTTGAAGATATAGGTACCTTCTCGATGCGTGATGATGAGATAGCCATTATCATCAACCGATAGCGATCCGCCGTCATATCCCAGTAGCTAAAGCAAGCGTTCAGTACGAACTAAAGCTAAGCAGATGTGGTAGGTCATACCTCAGCACTGCTCGGGATCATCACTGGTGTGTGAAGGCTTTCCAGATAGTACCGCACGTAATTAGAGTATGGGGACCCCCCTTCAACGGCGATGTATCGGTCCGTAATGGAAAAATTCCTGACGGAGAAGTTCAACTTGAATTCATCAAGCAGTTGAAACGTCCCGACGGAAGGAGTGCATCGGTAGATATAGACATATGCCGTACTGGAGATAGGGATGATGAGAAACAGGCCGTGGACAAGGATTTAAGACTGACTTTTGTTGCCCAAGCTCCGCAGAGTACTTGCATTTTACGGAAGAAGTTGCAACGATGACTTCAATAGAAGAGACTGGAATGAAGTCCCAGTGCGTGATCCAATATTTTGTCGGTGGAACTAAGGCCACGCCGATAGACAACGGGTCTACTCCAAATTCATGCACAGTCAAAGTCTTGCCGTCGTCGCCTAGCACGACATAGAAKTGGCCTCCAGGTAAAAGTACGGGATGGATCCCAGTCGACTCAAACTCCTTGGTGAGGCGCAGGGTGGTATTCGAGATGCGACCGCGGATTTTTCGGTCCAGGTATGTAAGACGGATGGATGTGAGCATGCATTCATGTAGCGACAAATCTTCCAGAGCATATTTCAGTCTCGGAATCGGCCGCACTTCAAGGATATCTCGCAGAACAGTTCGCCACAGAGAACTGTCGTTTATATGTAATAAAAGACCTCTTGAAGTCTACGTCAGTCAAGTCAGCGTTCCATGAGCATTTTCGGGTCGCAAAGACTGACTTGACGAAGAGCACATAGATCCCTAACAGATAAATGCAAGGATAGCGCGTAAATCACGTCGAAAGGCATATCTGACAGCGTAAGTCGGGGTCGACAGAAGAGGCGTCGAAAATGCTGCGAAAGGGATTTTCGGCATAGGTATCCCAGTGTCGGTGTCATCGTCAAGAGCACAAGCAGTACATTTGAATGGATTGGACTAGGCATTGAAAAGAYGTYGGAGGAGAACATGATAGTTGTCGAACAAGTGGTGATACCTGCTGGATGCTTGACCCAGGGAAATCCACGCCACGTGATCCTCACGCGTCCTCCAGGCGCGTCACTCTGATCATTAAGACTTCGCAAAGTTGTAGCACCTTGAGCAGTGTGGTACTCGTAACTTCTGTATTTTTCTGCTACGCGCCACACAACTTTGCGCGGTCACCGCTATACTTTGTTTTCCTAAGCTCACGACGCACCGACTTAGACCTCAAGCCCAAGTACTGCGGGACGATATTTGCATGAGACTGCGCTTGTTCGAAGTGGTATTAAATTCGTATTCGAACGAGAAATTGAATGGTAAATAGAAATCGCATCGGGTGCCGACGACAAATCGACAACCGTCAGACGGCGCGCACGGGCAAGGTAGGACCAAAAGGAATGACTAAAAGTGATAACAAATCAAATGTTTGYATCAAGTTGGGGTTCAAGAAGTGTGCGAAACGCCGATAGAAAAGGCCGGGCGGGTGAGGGGATAGAGGGGGATATGAAGATGGAACGGAGATAGATGTGGCGGGTGGAACGGACTTGAGACAAAGGCGCGTTGGGCGATGCCGTAGGCACTTGGATGAAGTCATCGTTGCCGTGGAAGGTTTCTCGTAGTACGATATGGATAAAATTACAACCTCCATAAAGACAATGAGGTGACAAGCGCTTCGTCGAACTGAGTTCGCAGGAGCCTTGGTAAAAATATAGAAGGGTGGAGGAGGATAGGCAGGAAAAAAGAAGAAAATGCTATATGATATACAACAATCATGAAAAAAGACCCAACCCAAAAGAAACCATATGAATACGCCAAAAGACGACCGCTCTATAGCTTGAGGTCATTGTATTTGGGTAACAAGGGCTCGTTCTCTTGGATGGGTAGACTGATTCGTCCGGAGCCCTGACCTCTGCTTGAGTCAGTGGAGGCGTGGTGCTGATGGTGCGAATGTCGATGTCTATGGCCCCTTGGTCTTTCTTCAGACTCCGGACGAGTSACCCAAGCCTCTGCTGCTGTGGAGCGCAGTTCTTGGGCTTGTTGTGGCGACAACATGGAAAGTGGGATAGGAGCGTAGACGAGGGGTGATTCTGCTGGAGCTGCGTTGCTGCCTGATGACGACGAAGACGCAATGGAAGTGTCGATTGACAGGGGATAGGCAGAAGCCGGAAGCAACAAGATGCGTTGGCTCTCCTGCGACCTCGAGCGACTATGGGAGTGACCATGGGAATGAGAATGAGGCAGAGAGTGACAGTGAGTGGGTAAGCTGCATGACCGCTGATGGTAACGCGACAGGTGTGAATAAAAGTTGGAAATCGCTATCAAGAAGTGCAACTGGTGGTGAGGAAAATTAGTTATGAAAGCCCTGGATGATAGGAGTGTGTCCAAGATGCTTACCCGGATGATGATGGTCACGAACATGATGGCATCGGCGATGAGGACAGCTCTCTCGAACCAGAGCTCGCAGTTTTCTAGATTCAGACCCATTTCGGCCATGTCTCGCATGAGCTCTGGTTGRCGAGAGAGCTCCTCACACACGCCCGTTCTGACGAATGGTCGAAAAGCGGTGTATGTTCCAATGAGAGTAAAGAATGTGCAGAAAGAAAAATCGGCGATGGAGTAATCGCGGTACAGCCGCACGTATGCGGACTTGTTCTGTAGGCAAAGAGTAGGGTTAGCGACATTTTTGGGAGCGGTCCAACGAGCGCAACGACAACGCAAGCRAAATCGCTCTCGAGGACGGAGRATTTACTCGCCTTCAAAGTCCCCCAAAAGCCTAACCCACAGATTGCGGCGGTTGCGGCGAAGTAGCTGGACAATAAGCCGAGTACTATCTTGACACCATTAATCCGCCATCCCGAGCTCTCCCATTCCGATTCTGGCTCCCATTTCAGGGCCTTGTACGCCGCAACGAGCTGTACAGCGAGGATGAAGTTGGCTATCGAACCAAAGAGGGTGATGGCCAAAGAAGCAGATCTGTAGTGACCACGAGGCAYGTTATTTCGACGAATTTTCAAATCGGCGTGGAGAGTCATGAAAGACGTGAACRGGGAAACGGTGAGCCTAGGATGGTGGTGGTACAAGTACAGGAGGAGGCTTACCGAGCAGGATATGGTCGTGTCATTGGTGGGAGGAGGAAGGAGGGGTGCGCGAGAAAGCGATGACTAAACCTGGCAAAATGGCGCGGATCATTCGGCATGTCGCAGGTCGTCCCACTTCGGGAAATCTCTCCTTCCATTGTTTTCAAAAACCTGTCAGCACCAAGGCCAAGGACCCAAGTACTTTCCACACATAATTACCCCAAGTTCACATCGTTATCCTTGTCTTTTTTNCTGCTGTTCTTTTTGTCAATTTATTGAAAGGCAAACTCGTAAGCTCAGGCTATATTCCGATACCCCGACAAAATGGGAACATGGTACGGATCTATCGCTAATCATGATTCATCATACGACCTCGGAGAAAAATAATAATATGAGTCGACTCTTTCCCGGCTCGAGCTGACGTCAAAGTGCAGGACAACCGTCCCATTTTGTTCGTAGTCTTGGAGAGCGCCAAGGCGCTGCTCGCCTTCGGGTTGTCCGGTGAGTTGATGTTGAGGGGAGGCGTCAAAACAGCGTCGGCGAACAACAACAGGTTGCTCGCGAACTTCTACCCATGATAAATTTCGCGACGCCAGGTAACGGGTTCAACTCATAAATCCGCAACATCGGTCGCCTACAACATGCAGCATCAGCCTGATTACGCTCGGTTTGGATCAAGTTTGGATCGAAAAAAGGAGGCCCCAAAGGGCTTCAATCAGGGGGACGTGATTTTATGGGCGCTTCCGTGATCGACGAATTTCGTCAAGCCATCGACTGCAAAGTCTGTAATCATGTCAAGCTCGAGCTCGTCAGACTCTGAATCCTCTACTTCTACGTCTTCTGCTTCCTCATCGTCTTCATTAGGAAAGCGCAAGCTATCTGAACGGGCCAACCAAACCAGGGACCGAGACTCTGACTCCTCCAGCTCCGAATCTGAATCTGGCTCTGAATCCGACTCCCCATCTCCAGAAGTCATAGCTCTATCTCATGCTGAGAAACGTAAACAGAAGAAGAAAGAGAAGCTTGCGGCGAAGCAAGAGGCTACCCCCAGTCTTTCCAAAAAGCAGAAACCTAGCTCTGCATCCGAACCTGCGAAGAGGCAAAACTCTGTCTGGGTTGGCAACCTATCCTTCAAAACCACTCAGGATGATCTCAAAAGATTCTTCGCTGCAGTTGGGGGAGATGTTACTCGTATAAATATGCCTACGAAGAAACCCAATGGTCCTGGAATGAAAGGCGAGAATCGTGGGTTCGTAAAATATCAACCTGTGACCCATACGATGAACTAATACATGTATCTTACCTCTATGACACCCTTCTGCGAACCCGTGCGGTCCGATGTCTGAAACAATAATGACAGATTTGCCTATGTTGACTTTGCCACACCAGAGGCCAAACTGGCCGCCATTGGTCTATCAGAACACCCTCTGACTGGACGAAAACTTTTGATCAAAGACGGTAAAAATCTTTGCATCAACCCTTCCCCCAACAAAATTAACTTCTCCCCCGATCTAGGCGACGACTTTGCCGGTCGACCAGCCATCCCAGGAGCCGAAAACGCGACCCTACCCTCNAGACCCCTCCACCTCAAAACCCAAAACCCCCCAGAGCCTCTCAAAGTCAGCCCAGCGAATATTACGTGCCCAAAAGCAACCCCCTGCCCCCACATTATTTTTCGGCAACTTAGGGTTCGAGACCACCGATACCAGTCTACGAGCGTTTCTAGAGGCCCATAGAACGCGCGTGAAAGATGTCAAGGGTAAAAAACGCCCTGGGGATACCGATGGCGATGATAGCGGCGCCGCTCTGGACCAGGACCAGAACGAAGACGAGAAGAAAACGAAGGGTAGCCAGGCGGCTAGTGGCGAGGCATCGTCCAATGGACAATGGATTCGCAAAGTCCGCATGGGTACATTCGAAGATAGCGGCCTCTGTAAAGGGTGCGTTTTTCCTTCTGACCCTCTAGGTCCTCGGTCACTTCTTCATTTTGCTTGCTGGACCATCGTCCATTGCGCTGTCATTGGACCGTCTTTTTTCTATCCCTGCAAGCAAAAATAACTGACATGCATTTTTCTCCATTTTAGGTTCGCATTCGTCGACTTTACTTCCATTGAGAATGCCACGAGTGCTCTCATCAACCAGAAAAACCATCACATGGACGGTCGAGACCTGGTCGTCGAGTACGCTTCTGCTGAAGCTGTCCGACGAGGTGGGGGTGCTGGTTCCCATGCCAAGGGTCAGTCTCACCGATCCCCCTCCAAAGGGACCCACCAACAACATGGTAAGCGAGACCGAATGAGACCGAACGCCGAAGATACGAGGAGAACCCCCGGTGGAAAAAGACAGCACCGTGCCGACGAAGAGGATGCCGGTGAAGGTGGTGGAGGTTACGATGAAAAGCAGAATGATCAGACTCCCCAGGAAGACGAAGTCCCGGCGAAACGAGCACGTACGGAGACGGAGAAGCCCTGGAAGTCTGGAAAGCCTGGTAAAAGGGAGCGTATACGACCGAAGCCTGGTGCTGCCCTTGCCCTTGCAAAGCGCGAGTCAGCTGCTATATTGCCCAGCCAGGGCAAGAAGATTGTATTCTAGCCCCATGTCCTTATTTTTGGTACGCCCCGTGCATAGAATCCTTCTGCGACCTTGGCCAGTGCGGCGTGTCTGAGTGACCAACACTGGGTAAATCGGTGTGGGCTTACTCGAACGGTTATGGAAATGAGAAGAGAAATACATTCGTCGGTTCGCAGTCGCACGTAGCACAACATGTATATGGTAACAAGCAAAGCTATGTAGTATCCAAGAGTTTACACCCAAGGCGAAGGGCGGCGTCGTTGTTGTTCGAATGCTATGAGTCGTCTTCCTCGTCATCATCTTCTTGAACCATCCCAACTTCGTATTCTCCACATACATCCCAGCGCGATCCCTCAGCAGCAGCACTGACGTATTTAACAAACCGCATAACTCGTTCGTCACGGAGGACCAACAGCAAACGATTAAATCCAGGTTGCACAGTGAGCAGCGTACTCTCCTCCTCTGCGTCCTCTTCACCAGACATATTGTCGTCTTGATCCAGTACATGTGGCAGTGGAGGTGGCGGCGAAGCCGTTTTTCTACCTTCAGAACGGGCAGGTGACTGACTCTTGCTTTTCCCGTTGCTCGCGCTCCCATTCGTCGCGTGGGTGCCGTTCGTCCCATTCGTCCCGTTGCTCCCACTACCGTTCGAATGTGGGTGCGAGTGGTCGGATCCGTTTTTCGAGGGCTTCCCATCCGGACCCGGAGAGGATTTAGAGTTAACCGTGTGCGCCGCTGTCGTCGTCGCCCCATCCTTCTTTTTGTGCGAACCCGATCGATAGACAGCCGGATCGTCCTCTTCATCATGAGGTGCCATATAACACTAGATTCAATAAAAGAAAAAANGTGACAATGACGGATTAACATAAGCTTTCCCTGCGAAGATGATGTAATAGGCGGTGGAAAAGATAAACTAACCTCCCAACCGCCCCACTCAGCAGCTTGCCATCCTCTCACGCCTTCTCTGTTGCCAATGTGCGAGTCTTCGACGTCTTGAATGTCGGGGGTAAGGCCAAGGGAGACGTCTAGACGGGCTTCGCTATCTTCACTAGTGGCGAGCGTGTAATCTAATCCAGGACGGAACCTTCGTGCTTCGACGGAGTATCTCAAGGGTAGGAGTTTAGACACGATCGATAGCCAGGCGCGGAAAGCAGGAGAGGTGAATAATTCATCTTGTAGACTTCGCATGACTTCATCGGATGAAGTTAATGCAGCGCGGGGAGAAACGACTTCAGCCGGACCATCGCGGGGTCGGAGCGTGCAATAGCGCCATTTATGGGGAGGACCTTTGATTGTCCACGCAGAAGGTGAAGGCATGGTTTCGGACGGAGTTGGTGGTGGTAAAGATTGAGTTATTGACTTGCTAGGCTCGATATAGGTCCCTGCAGTATGTGGGGGGATGCGACCCGCACGGCTCACGCCCAGACCATCCTTGGCATCCAAATCTCGTAGTCGAGGTTCCAGAGTCATCGCCAGGTCATTCGACAGAAAGTGGTGGAGCTCAAGAGACGATTCTTCGACAAATCGAGCTGCGAGCGCAGCCATCGTTCGAGGTTGCAGGTAAACGGGGTTTAGGAATTCAGACAAGAAAGAAACGTGCTCGGGCAGAAGTTCTTCGTTGGGGATGGGTGGCGGTACGGATTCAGGGTATGATTTGAAGATCGTTTGCGTGGAGGTCTGTTGCAAATGATTATGTTATCGAACAGAGTTTTTAGCTTTCTCGGGCGGCTCACCAGTTGTTCTCGTGAGCTTTTAACTTCTTGATGCGCCGTTTCCGCCGTGTATCCTTCTTCACCTTCCTGCGCCGCATGGAACCATCCGCTGATGCTCAGTCGCTCCCGGCCATCCTCGCCCTTGCCGCCGACAACCACTTCTTCCACCGAATGGAAACTTCGTCCAGGCTGGACTTCGAAGAAGATGAACTGGTTCCAACTCGGGGGCACCGTTTTGCTGGGTATCGATTCGGGTTCCATGTTGCCATCGGAGTTGAGTACTGCTGGGTAAAGTTCGAGCGCTCCTCCCCAGTCTTTCTGCCAAAATTGATAGTGTGGGAGGGGCATGTAGAGGATATAAGAGACGCGTCGTGTGCCGATAACGTCGTCGTGATTAAGAAGGTGGCAGCCTTTGGTATACGAGTTGACGGACATGTCTTGTTTTGTGCCGGAGAGCGGACCGCAGCCGGTGACCGTGCGGAGGAACGCACGGAACGTCGACGAGTATAGAGCATTCCGGAGTTCAAGCAAATTGGGCAAGAGGGATATTTGCTCGGGAGTGAGGTAGTTAAGAGATGCTAGATCGCCGGTTTGGTTGACCTGGCCGATTCGATAATGGGTTAGTGCGGTCGTCCTCCCCGCGTGATCGAGGGCTACGAACTTTGTAAATATCCGTTTCCTTCTCTGTAAAGTTGAGTTCGCTGAGGCATTCGTCCTTTACTTTTCGGAGTAGATCGTCCTGGAACAGTTTTTCGACGATAGCGTGCTTGAAGGGCTGGCTCTCGTTGTATTCACCATGGAGACGCTGTACGTTGTTATGGTCGAGGAGCCCTGTGTAGAAGGCGTCTGCGTGGTCTGCTGGAGATGGTTTGGGGGATACATGGGTCGTTTTTAGCCTTTTGACCAAGGAAGTATTTGCATCTTGACGGGTTGGGGACGTAGACCGCTCGTGACGGACTTTTGCCATGGGAGATGAGTTACAGGCCAAGATGGTGATGAGAAGAGGAAGGAAGAGGACGCCAGGGAAAAGGAAAAGTGTTTATAGTGGAAAATGGCGAGTGGCCTAGATCTTTGCGTCCTTACTCTCCATCCAGACTCACCGAGATTCAATATTTCCACATGTCCATGGACCTCCTTCCCACGATTATCCCCCCACATGCTGTCCGTGTCGGGGAAGGACCCCGGAAAATGGTATGAAACGGCAAGATTATATAGATCTTGTATTTTCCGCAAGTTTTGGCCGAAAATGGGTGATTTTCCTCAGGGACAATCTTCCACGTTGGACTCAGTCTCCAGAATCGCAGGTCAGGCCGTTGTAGCTTCGCGAAACGTACTCTAAGCCTAGGGTGGGTACGGTTAGTGTGCTTATTCACATATCTTCATGCCACTTCCTCCACCGAATCATTCAACGGCTGCATTCAGAGAGCGGAGACAAGCGACTTAGCGAGAGCACAGAGGGTTCCGTTCAACCTAGCGCATGGGTGATACGGTGACTCGACCTCGAAATCGCGAAATCGCCCAATTACGAGATCCGTTCATGGACACGGAGGTCAAATCCAATGCATGGGGCCAGTCGGCAGCCTTGGGTACTTCAGCTACGCCGCACGCACTGCCAACGACCTTCATAGGACATCTAAAGAAGGAAACTCGAGCGCATATATTTCGTGAAAACACGTGCAGCGTTCGATACTTTTGTCGGAGTACAGACAGGAAGGACTTTGACTTGAAATCCAGGCATGTTCATCGCGTTCACCGCCTCGCTTAAGCTTCTCAGGTACTCCTTTCGTTCTTCGCGAAAGTACTGGACTTGACGCGGCGTAGGAGTAATTGATAGTGAACCGGTCACCCAGAACTCCCGATGAGAAAATGAGGAAGTGCTGAAATTGGGACTCGGAGTGTAGGGATGGTGGTGGACGGGAAGAAAGAGTGTTACCAGTTATATGCACTATTTTTACTTCGCCGTCTGGCTTTCGATTTCTGTACCATCTACAATTGCTCCCCTGCCGGCGTCCGTGCTCCGCTCCGGTAGCAGCACGGGAAAGGCTGAGCTCGTGGTGGCAGTAGTGAGTCGTAAGTAGAGGCTCGGTAATTATGTTGTGATGGGGAGGATCAAGCGAAGACTCGTCTGACTGCGATTGCGATATGTAGCCGGAAGGTTTGTAATAAGGAGTTCTTCAAGAAAGTAGTGCCGGCGGCGCAGGTACCAAGAGCAGCTTGTATGTACTTTGCAAGGTCTCGTCAGAGGAGAGACTCGGACGATGATGGATCTCGAAATCCTTCGGATTGTTAGACTTGGATAGGCCATTCATCGTGCAGAGATAGATTGAGCAAAGGTTGACAACTGCCTTGCATACATAAGTTCGTGGCCCTCGCAGGAAACGTAGCATTTGGCTGTATGTGATGTTGTCGTGGTTTCAGAGAAACATTTTTGATGCGTTGTGGACCTTTTGGTCGTGTGAGCCTGTTCCCATTTGGAAACGTGGGGAGTCAGATCTTCAGTGGAAGCTGAAGCTGAAGCTCGAATCTGGGATACTTGAATGTGCATGGTTTTGGAGTCCGTATGCAGGCCAAACCAACATACCCATCCGTCCTCACAGTGGTAAAAGAAGTCACCAGTGTGAGCCCCTGTATGACATCCAGGGGCTTTGAGGGACTTGTGATTTTGTGATAAATTTCGTCGAGATTTTACACAGGGGCCTTGGCCTTTTTTTNCTCAAAAACATGCCTGAATTCGGTTCGACGATACTATCCCGTAGCCCACTCACATATGTTGGACTTTGAGGTATTTATAACAAGCGCTGCGAACACATCCAACAACCTTTCTCTACTAACTCAATTGTTTGGGTTTATGTATGTTCTGGCGGATTCTACGACTTGATACAACCTCTTCGACACCTTTCCATTGAGTCCATTTGTAGAGGAAGAACATTCCATCGACCAGATCTTTGATCCGAGTGACTTGCGGCGGTCGAGAATGAGACCCACGTATCTAGAAGGGGACGAACGGAAATGGTTGGAAATGTAACAACTCACAATTCTACCAAATTCTATCAGAATTGTCGAACAATTCTGGATTCAGAACTTTTACGCGCCCGTCGAGCGCCCGTCACATGTCACATGTGTCACACGTGTTACCACTAGTACTCAGACTGCTCGGTCTCTCCTCCCTACCGTCGACGGCGTGCACACTTGACTACACAAGGAAGTCGCCCTGGCTTCCTTTGCGACACATACTACGATCCTAATACTAGAAACGGCCTAGTGACGCTGTGCTACACGCTTACTACGGACTTGCATCTTGCTTGCATCTGAATTCTGAGCCATCTCAACTCTCGTACGATGTTGTCCAACGACGTGCCAGCCACCCCGAGACCGCGCCCACCCGGAAATGTTCGTCGCTCGGTTTCAATGAAGTTGCAGACGCCGCCGCCGCCGTACGCGTCTTCGCTTGGGTTTCCTGAGAGCCATATGTCCAAAAGAGTCGAGTCGGCCGCTTCGGCCACTTCTAAAGATGCTGCTGGCCAGACCCTCAGTCCCATTCGTTATGATGACTGGGATACCGATGGAGACAAAGGCGACTGGTTCAATGAAAAGTCTCGAGAAGAGCTGACAGAGCTCCTTGTCAAAGCCGATGGGCTAATTAAGGAGCGAGAAACTGGTAAGTACATTGTGCTCATCACGGCGACTGTAAATACTGAAGTAATGATCTATTGGTATCTAGAATTGAATGTGACGTCTGCTGTTTGCAAGACACTCTACGAGAACAATGTTTCCCTCAAATCTAAACACCAAGCACTATTGGCTCGAATTCCAAACTCGCCAACAGTATCTTCCACTTCTCTCCCATCCCCCGTGCTCTCGAATGCCTCACTCAACCAAGATTCATCTTCCTCATCGCCCCCTCAAACTCAGCATTCGTCTCCTGCAATGTACATCCCTTCCATATCCCCACCTCGGTCAAAACATCGCTTCCGCCATACTCGCCGCATCTCCATGTCCCCCAATGACATCGCACTTTTAGCAGACCAAAACGCCGAGCTTCTCTCAAAGATTGAGAAACTGGAAACAGAATCTGCACAGTCCGATCTATCTGGCCGTCGTGCATTGAAGCGGCTTGAAAGAGAGATCCAAGTCCTTAGAGAAGAGTTGGAAGAAACTCAGGCGAGGGGGGAGGCATTAGAAGAGAAGGCCAAGCTGGGCGAGAATGTGGAGGCTATCTGGAGGAGGAAGGAGAGGCAGAAGGAACGCGCAGTCAGAAGGAGGGCAGTATCGTCGGATGGAAGTGGCAGTGACAATAATGTCTTTGTTGAAAGAAGAGATTTCGCTCCTCCATCTGGGTTTAGGTTCCCGAAAGGGAGAAATAGTGGTGCTCTTCTTGAACAACTTGCCCCTTCACGCTCTGAAGTGATCGGAGAACGCTTACGGGAGAGTGACGATGAAGATTCTGCGTCCACTCCCCCACCGTCGTTCAACGAACTTGACTTCACGACCCCTTCCGGATCCACTACGACTAACTTCTCTTCCCCTTCCCGACCCAATCCCGCTCTGATATCCCAGCTGCTGACGAAAATCACCGAACTTGAAGAGACCAATGCGAGGATAATGGCACAACAGGCTGAGACAACTGAGAAGTTGCAGGCTGTTCAGCAGGAGACGGAGAATATGAGTAAAGTCTATGAAAGACTTGGTGGGGAGGGAGAATTGAGATGGGGCGGTGAAGATGGAGAAACTGCGTTGTATTTCGATGAAGGGGATGCGGATGCGGACGAAGTGGGAGATCTGGGAGAGTACGTTGATGGGGATGGTGAGGTTGGGTCTGGACGAGGTGTTATGAGGTTTAGAAGTTGGCGTAGGACGATTGAGGATCAACCCTTCTATGATGCGCCTGAAGGGGACTTTGATCAGTCAACCGTACGGTCTAGCCATAAGTCATTTGGGAGCCTTAGCGAGCGAGGTACGCCTAGTCGACGCGGCTCGCTTCGGAAACGTATCACATCGAGGGAATCACTTGGGAGGAGGGTCTCGAAGACGGTGGGCGTGCTACCCGCCTCGCACAAGACTCGGAAGAGTGTTGTTGGGTTATTTGACCCACCTGTTGTGGATGATTCTTCGCCGACTCTCAATCCCATCAACTTGGAAACCCCAACGACGAAGGGGCACGGGGAATTCGACGTTGATATCAACGCCACACCTACTCTTGAAGCTGAGTTGGGTGGGTTAGGGATCACCTTTGACTCTGCGGGTGCGATCGCCTCGAGTCAGTCTAGCAGTGGCAAGACTTCAGTGAATCACCACCTTCGGACGACGAGCTTATACGACCTGAGTTTCATGAGTTCGCCAGCTACGACGCCTATGCACTCGCCCTCACCCTCGACTTCTATGTCTCATATACGCTCAAGCACACTCAATCTCTCGCCTACGCCAATATCCGCATCCTTGCCTTCGCGGAATTTCATCCTCCCTAGAAAGAACCATTCCTTTGAAGACCCTCAAACTCCCATGCTCCCTGGCAGTATGCCTAGAAGCACTGAACCGTCTATGCCCAAGCAAGATTACGATAACGTTAGCGACGAGCCAACGCAAGATTCTTCCACGTTTAAGGATGATGTCCTACTGCCGGATCCTAACAAAGGGAGTAAACACTCCTTACGCTACAGGCGAATGACCCAAACCGTGCGTTCTCGGGCAGAGAAATTGGAAGACGGTCGGTTCAGCGAGTCGTTAAAGGGTCTTGGATCTCCTCCTTCTACACTAGGGAAAGCAGCTGGCGGTAGTGTCCGCAGCATCAGACGCAGGAAGTCGACGCTCGCTAATGCGTTTGACGTGTTTATGGAAGCCTTTGCGGATACTATGGATACGCAAAACGAGGGAGGAGGTAGTGTGGACGGACCAACGTTCATGGAATCCGATCTTGGGATTCACGATGCTTCGTTTTCGGAGGAACCCCATGACTCTGAGTTAGATCTCGTTGACAGACAAGGAATAACATATGGAGAAGAGGAGGAGGATCGTGATGGTGACCTTATCGCTATCTCGGGTTCTTCGAAGGAACAATCGGATGATATTTTACCGCCGTCACTCCTCGGAAGAAGAACATCGCAGACTCAACAGTCTTTGTCGTTGCATCAACATCAAAGGGCGCCCTCTGTGTCCGCACCTACACCTCGTAAAGAGGTCCACCGTAGTGGGCTTACGAGGGTGATTTTGGAGATATGGCTTTGGTTGCAGTTTGTTGTGATCATCGCTGTGTTCCTCTGGGCTATGGCCAAAAGGGGGCCTAAAGCCGTTCTGTATGAGGCTGAGAAGAGGAAAAGCACCATTCGCTAGGGAATGATTGGGTTCTTTCTTCTCGTCCTTTTCAGTCCGACCGCCCAAGGTCCCATCGAAGCCACAAGCTGCATCTCCCCGTCAAGCTCCAAGCATATGGCCTTGCCATCACCCCTTCCGCTTCCGATAAGTTAACCCATACACACGTTCATTAACATCATCTATTAAGTCATTCCTTCCTCTCGGACATACCACATTTGTAGCAACCTTCCAATCATTCCCTCGTTCGTCCATATTTTTAACATCCATTACTCACCCACATCTATATGTACGACTTTACTGTACTTGGCTTTATGAAGCTTCTTCTAATCTTAATGTAACACTATACCCTTGATTCATTCTGGTCGCACTGGAATGCCCAAATCGTTACGCAACTACGTTACAAAAAGCGCCAAACAGGTGCGACCCTGTGGTTATACCTTTCTTCCAACCAACCCCAATGGGCGGGACCTTCATGCCTTCCACCATTCGTCCACCGTAGCTAATTCGTGGGTGGGAACATACTCCACAATCTTTACCTAAAAATGCGGATTCAATTGAGCTCCCAACGCTCCGAAAAAGACATCCGCGTGAATCATGCCATACTTGAAAACGCCGTGTGTCTATACCTCCATGACAGACTTACTTGGAATGGGGATTTTGTTCTCAGCCAGTGTATCTCCCGGTGTGTCTCTTCAACGTCGAAACCCGCGACATCGGGCAATCCGTTTCCCAACCGTTTCCGCCCAAATTTCTACTTTCGGGCGTCAAACACTTCTGCGATCCTTCCATCGGCTTCTGTCGTCGACTGAGACGGCTGCGTTCACTGCTGTGAGGGGAGCGCGAGGCTCGGAGACGCTGCTTTTCTGATTTCTTGCGAACCTTCAAGGTCTTCCCGAGGCCATCGCCCAGTCACATGATTGGAATCACGACAATATTCGAAATGCGGTCCGATGAGAATGCTTCAAAGCTGACAATGCAAGCAAGTCTCTTTCATCCCGCTGCGCCTTGCGTTTTGTCATACTTGCTACCGCGGAAACGTCGACGATGACCGTTGCAACACTCGAGGCCCCCTCGCTGCCTAAGCCATTACAGATCCCGCTATCAAAGGACGACCTCGACAAGATCAATGCGTATTTAAAGGATCTGACGCCTGAAGACATCTTGAAATGGGCAATCGATTACATTCCGGACTTGTATCAAACGACAGCTTTTGGTCTCACCGGCCTCGTTGCGATCGACATGCTGTCGAAGATAACCACCTCCCCACCACCCCTGATTTTCATCGATACATTATATCATTTCCCCGAGACTTATGAACTCGTTGAGGAAGTGAAGAAACGTTATTCTGTTCCGGTCCATGTCTTCAAACCTGCGGGATGTGAGACAGTACAGCAGTTCGAAGAAAAGTACGGAGAACGATTATGGGAGAAGGATGAAGACACGTACGACTTTGCGGTCAAGGTATGTACCCCAGGCTTTTTCTGATCTCCGAAAGTAGGGTCTCAGCGTGTTTAGGTTGAGCCAGCACGTCGGGCTTATGAAACTTTCGGGGTCAAATCTGTGATCACTGGACGACGCGCGTCGCAAGGAGCCGACCGTGCTTCATTACAGCCTTTAGAGGTGGACTCGACAGGGCTATTGAAGCTCAACCCACTGTTCGCTTGGAATTTCCATTTCGTAGACTGGTATATAAAGTCGAATAATGTGCCGAGGAACAAGCTCCTTGACCAAGGCTACAAAAGCGTTGGTGATTGGCATAGCACGGTCAAGGTCAAGGAGGGCGATGACGAAAGGGCTGGTCGGTGGGCTGGGAAGGAAAAGACTGAATGTGGTTTGCACAAGGACTATTTCTCTATGAAAGCCAAGTCGAACCCTGTGGTACGTGTTTGGTTCTTTGGCGCAAATAGGATAAATCGTGTTAACCTCGCGTCGCTTGCTCAGGAAATTGAATCGAAGTCATGATTGTTTTAGCCTCCAGCCCTTAATGCGTCTGATTGCAGCTATACCGATGCTTTTCCGATTGGCCCAACATTCATTTATCGCGTATAATCATTCTACTTACCACATAACCAGATTCTCGTGAACGATGGACCTTGACCGGTTTTGAATTTGAATTGAGTTGCGACTGAACTTGGAGGTAATGTGTTTTGGCACATATCGGCGTATCATGTGACTTAGACTTCATGGCCCTGAAAATAACTGGCCAAAGTTTCTGTTCGGTTGGAATTCACGAACACAACTGTCAAAAGACATCGGTTGCTCGGCACGCCTTTCAGCATAAGAATGGAATCTGATTTCGATTCCGAATATCCCTTATCTGGCACGCACATTAGATCTCATCAAACCCCCTCCTCAGGCTTGTACGTACTACCGCTCAGAGGGACTGGGGTACTTGTGGTCCCTGTCGCGGCTCTCAATTCAACTTCCTTGTTCAACCTCCGAACCAACGAGCTCCGTTTAAAGACATGTCTTTCCAGTCAGTCCATTTCCTTCCCACTTCCCTCCACTTCCACTTTCCCCCCGTTCAACTTCTACCTCAGAACTCTAAAGCACTTTCTGAGATCAAGCTTTTTGATGTCCATGCCTCGTAATAGTCCCCTCCGACCTGACTTTGGCCCGAACTCGGAGCGCTTTCCCCCATTGCCCAAGATTAACTCGGATGCGATTCGCCAAAAGGTGTTCACCCACCGAAGCTTTTATGCGCGCCCAACCCATATATTCGAAGACCAGCCCAACGATCTTGCCCCAGATAACGAGAAGTGAGTTCCCTCCTCATTTGCGCGAGGTTTTCTAGCTATACATGACTTTCTGCTTCATCGATGCTTGAGCGTGTCTGACTTGTGGTTTCCTCAAGGCTGGAACACCTCGGTGATACGGTGTTGAGCCTCGTCGTGACCAACCTTATGTTTGATGCGTATCCGGGTTTACACGTTGGCCCGTCCACAGTGAGTTTCTCCCTATCGATGTCACCTTGGTTCGCCGCTAACAATACGTCCTATGCTTGATATAGAAAATCAGAGCTTACGTTGTGGGGAATTCTACTCTTGCGGATATGTTAGTATCGTTTTGTTCGCCCCTTCCATCTGCCACAGTCTTCGATATTCTCAGTGGTGTGCCTGAGACCACACGTCCCTGTTTTAAGCGAGAGAAACCATCGAACGCTCTATATTTCATTTGGATCTCACGCTTAACAAGTTACGTTCTAGATCAGTCAAGTACAAACTCCCTTCTTGCCTTCGACTTCACAGGGCGCAGGCTATCACCTTACAAGCATCGACCAATGTTCAAGGTTCGCCAATACCTAGACAAAAATTCTGGCGCTCGGGCTAACCAATTTTTAACCCTTCCTAACCGTAGCCGATGTCTTCGAAGTGGGTCCCTGTATTTACCCATCGTTGGGCATATTACACCAAGTGCTAATTCGCATCCGTTGTTTAGTCTTATGTCGGCGGTTTATACCTAGATCAAGGTCTTGAGGCAGTTAAAGCATGGCTTGACCCACTGCTTTTGCCATATACCGAAGAGGCGTACAAGATTGTGCGCACTCACTACGGTCTGTCCCCCCAGACTGGATCGCGGCCCCGTCCTCGTCGTCCCATCCACCACTACACTTCTTCGTCGGCCTCCTCCTCCACAGAAATAGACTCCCCCGATCGCAGCCCATCCCCGCCTTATCCTCGTGGAGGAGGCATGGATGTGGATGTATATGAAGATACGGCACACTCAACCATGGCAATTGGACATCTCGCCTTATTCAACCAGCAGCTCCAGAAATCCGACCTCGACGTCGAGTGGGTCTACTCTGAGGATGACGGGCACAACGTCGATACATCAATCGCGAAGAGGTCGGATGTCCCTGTCGGCGCCATCTCTACCGGTCGAAATGTTACCCACACCAATGTTAACGGCAACGCGAAACGATCTACGACACCGATGTGGACTGTCCAGGCCATGGTGAATGGGGAGCTCTATGGTAAAGGAAAGGGTACTTCAAAGAAGGCTGCGAGGCATGTTGCTGCCAAGGAGGGGTTAGCCCGTCTCGGGTTCAATGTTTGGTGAGTTGAAATTCTCGATTATTTCATTGGTCGATACAGTCAACCGTTGGGCGTTTGGTGCTTGGAGCCTTGGATGCAAGGCCGCCTGCCGCATCCATATGCCACACCCCATGATAGGCGAATTGGAAATCGCCTAACCCTCCACTTCAACATGCCCCAGTTGACACCCTGAACCGCGCTCATGATGCTGACATTCATCTCTAGAAACCCTCGACGTTTGTCCGAGATAGCACGACTTCTACAGACACTGGCTTTCTTCTGGGCGGTCTCCTTCTATCTTTTGGATGTTGGTGCCACATGCCTGGAATGCCTGCCCGTGTGTGTAGCCGTCGTGTCAAGAACTTGTCAGCAAAAGGATGAAAGTACTTAAGAGCAGTTCGCAGCTATCGCAGTTCGGACTGTTGGGTCATATGCACGACTTGGTTTTGATTTTCCTAGGATTTGTTATTGATCTCCTCCTTTCCCCCTCTTTCCTTTTCTATTTTCTCTCCCTTCTATCTCACATCACATCTTACAGAAAAAAAAACTTCACAAAAATAGTGACTTCACCGTGATCTTATGCCGTTATCTCTTGCCTAGCTTCTTCATCTCTTCTGTCCTACGTTTCTCCGCGATTATGTTGTGTACGTACAGCGTCTAGTCTCAAGAATGTTACCACTCTATGAATACGCCACCTCTGAATGCTCTGAACGGTATTGTACGTTGTCAGCTCAGTCGTTGCTTCATAACCCACTTCGGGAGCTCCGTCGGAAACCTGGTTCCCCGATACTCTCAATTGAAGGCTCAGATGACAATCATCCATGCTGCGTGAGACTGGATTTCAGCGGTCCGGGTGCAGATGAGCTTAGGCACGACATTTGTGATTCCTGCAAACGGTCACGGTCAGTAAAAATGGCATCCGCGAGATGGCTGATGCGCCCACGCAATAAAAGAAATCCTGATAGAGACCTTAAGGCCTTAAATCCAAAAGCTAAAAGGACGGCCACTTCGTCGTTTCCAATGGTGAAGACCTGGCGGCCTACCCCTGTCTCCTCGAACTTACTTCCGAGGTTCGCGGTTGCTAACACTTCTGTAAGTCCATGACTTCATCTATCATGTATCATATCCCATTCAGTCAATTCAATGTGAGACGGATGACTACCAGCTGAAGAATGTTGGACGGCGCGACCGTGCCACTTGAATCCTTTCAACTTCGGAAGGGCGAACAATCGCACGGATGGGAGAAAAAATGTACGGGACTTGTGAGCTTGAGAGAGCTTTTGAGGGCACCTCCATTAAGGATTCTGAGATCTAGTGCATATTCCAACATATGGTATACGTACTGGTGTGGGTACTAGACGCGAACGAGAACACATGATGATGACACAATGATGCTCCTCACCCTACTCGAGGATGTTTGTAAGGCTTGTATCGAACGCAGCGTGGCGGACAATTTGAGAGTAGACTCGATCTAGTCCTGGTCCTTGGCGTAAATTCCCTCACGCTCCCTCCCCTTCACAACGAGGTACTTACCACCTGAGGTGATACGGAATCAAGCTAGATACACCAGCCAAGGGTACTTGAACAACAAGGCAATTTCGGTTCCGCAAAATGACTCAATGAGTCACATTCGTAGATGGGACTACATGCACGCAGCACAAGTTCATATATCATAACAATAAATGGATAGCATGCACATAACCAAATCTACGGCGAGAACTAAAAAGTGGTGGCGAATCCAGAGTTGATTCCGGGAGCGAAGAATGCAAAGTGGGAATGAAGATAGAAGCAAGGGGCAAGGCGTATTTACAAAGGTGTTCATAGGGCACCGGTTGAGTAAAAGCGCCATCCGAAGTAGGCCCCTAGTAGACCAAGAGGGACGAAGTACATCAGGCTGATTTGCAGAAGGGTTGGTGGACGCGTCACATCAAGGGGCGTCGGGTGATGCGGGTTTACGACGAGGGCGGGAGAAACGTAGCAAATGGAAAAGGAGAGAGAAAATAATCAGAGAGAGCTGGTTGACGAGCAGGCAATGGACGTACTTAGATCCCTGCTGAACAGCCTGGCTCATTCTCTCTTGTTGAGCAGCGGCGGCACCAGACTTGAGCTCCGCGGCCTGTGAATCACAGAATTAGTTCTCAGACTCGTAGTGAACGATAGTGGGGAAGATGAAATGGGAATTTGGATGCGGAGAAGGTGTCATTGAGAATGACACAGTCGGACGGTTCGGTCGGCTAGAAGAGAACGTGTGACTTACGCTTCCTTTCTCAAAGTCACCAACTAGCATGCCTGGGAGGAGAGCACGGGCCTCATCGGAGTGACCAACGTCTTCAAAGGCTTCAGTAGCATCCTGGCCTATGAAATGAGATGTATGTGAGAAGAATGGACACTAAACTTTCGACAGAAAAAGAGGATTCGCCGTGGTTCCTCACAGCAAGCAAGTGTGGCGAACGAAGAAAAACGCGAAAGGGACTTACCGGCTTCAGCGAGGATGACCTCGTCACCACCAGGATGCTCGTCAAGGAACTTGGTGACATCGTAGACTGGGGAAACATGGTTAATATCGGGCACGACAAACATGAGGGATATGATTGGCCGAGAGCCGGTCTCACCTTTGCCGTGGATAAGGACGTAAAGAGAGTCCTTTGTCTTGTGTTGTCTCAGCTCATCAACGGAAATCACTTTTGAGGCCATTGGGAACGACGATGACGAGGTAGTGGTGGTGGAGGAATAAGAGGAAGAAGCCAAAAAATAGGATATTGGGAACACGTCGTGCGATTCTTTAATAGCAGGGTCCGACTGTTGGTTCCCACACTCAGAGAGGGCTGGCCAAATCATCCTTGACAAACCGGTTCTAATCACCGCGCTGAAAATTTACGTTGTATAGTTATTGGCGATGTTACACATTTGATACGATGATGGCTAGCTCGATGTAGACCAGTCCCCGAAAGTTACGCGAAATGTTCGTCGAGATTGATGTTAACCACTCGGTAGGGCCGTACGCGTCGGCAAAACACCATATCTGTCGTCTTTTTGGGCAATTGTTAGTAACACGAAGTACACAAGTACTGCAGTGGATTTACAAAGCAACGAGGACCCATAGGTCTGATTCGGGGATCTTCACTGGACTTCTACCTTGGCGCCTCCGGGGCCCAAAAGTACCAGCCAGCGCGACGCAACCCTCGAGCGGCGACGCACAAGGAGAAATGGCCACCATCTTGACGGTGGGGGCTGACATAAAATAGGCTTTTGCAACCCGAGCAAATGTCTCGACGAGCAACCGGTAATCTATAAACAAGGACCGAATACAGCAGAATGATTGTGTGCTAGGTTTAGTACTCGAATGACCATGGTAAGGTAACTACGGGAGTTGGACATTCAAGCGTGGACGAAGCGAAACAAAAGATTTATCTTCCACGTCGCCAGTAAAGGTAACGAAGGCACTATGAGCCGTGTTCCTAGGCAGAAGCAAGTGGGAGTTACTCTCGTAAAATATAAAAACTAGAAACCCAAATGAGTGAAGCGGCGGCAGGGGCATTGTGCAAGGTCAACAAGGCCGTAAAGATAGACATTTTCGAACAAATCGATGAAGATGATGCATGATGCATGATGGACGTCGAAGAGAGAGAGAAAAAGAGCTGCAGAAAAAAAAAGCGTCGGAGATGGATGGGTTTGACTCCGCTGTCATAAACACGCACCAACACCGCATCGCAGGCGGAACGGTGGTGGTGACTCGCAATTGGTTCCCTCATCATCCACCTTCATCTTTCGTTCTCCCATCAAACCTTTCTCCCTTCTCCCTCCCTCCCCCTTTGCCAGCGCCGGGCTCTCCCTGCTGCTGTGTAGGTTCCTCCTCCATCTCAGGTCATCGTCATGAACAACGTCGACGAATCTTCGGACATCCTTGGCGGCAAAATCATGCAATCACCTCCCCCGCCAGGCTTTTGGGCAAGCCTCCCTTTCAGCTTGAGGGCATTCATCACTCTATCGCTTGGTCTAGCCATCTACGTCGCGGCCGCTAACGCCTGGAGATTTGTGCTAAAGAAGCGAGAAAAATCCTACAAATTGTGCGTCCAATCAAACCCTTTTCTTTTAGCCTTCTGATCGCTCAAACGCGCAAATATCCTCCCTTTTCAGAGCTCTCCGACGCCAGCATGGCATTCCAGACAATGATCACCGCCCTTTCAACGTCGCTTACGCTGCTGTGATGCGAACACGGCGGGACCAAGAAAAGGCCAATTCGAGGCCAGCAATGCCCACAGCGCGCGTTTCAGCACCGGGCTCCTCATCAACCGCGCAAAACCAGGCTGTTTCACAACTTACGAATGCCCCCGACCAGCAACAGAGACTCGGAATCCCAACGTATGCCTTCCCTCAACAGCTCAACACATCCACGGTCAGACAGAGACAAGGTGAGTCATCGTCGCTCCATTGTCTTCCTATTTAGTCTAATTGCAACTTTTCATTATCTCTGTTGTGTCATCTAATCTGGACTACCTTTGTTCTCCATTTTTCGCCCCTGCAGCAACGCAATTGAGACACATGGACTCCTCGTGGTCATCAACACCAGGCTTACCGGGACGATACCTTTCGGAAGGAGTTTCTTCATCACTCGCTGGTGGCAGGCCTCGGTCCGTAGCCTCGATGCTCCCCTCGTTCGTACATTTGACTAATCTGAATGATTCCAGGACCGTGTCATCCAATAGCGCCACTCTCTCAAATCCGCGCGCCGCTTCGATCGGACATATAAACAACGACAACGACCGCACTTCCAACAAACGCCTTGATATTAATGGTTTGAACTCTCAGTCGGAGGATCAGCCTGGAGCTCGTGGTTCTAAACGTGGTCTGGACGATGATCTTCAAGGAGATCAGATCGGTGATTACTACTATTACGATGATGGCGATGAAGCGTCGGGCCCTTCGAAACGGAAGAGAGACAAGCGAGCCAGGAAGATTTCGCTCCAAAAGGGAGCAGATGGTCAGCCCGTTCTTGTTGGTGATGATAATGAAGACGAGATGATGGTCGATGATGATGGAGAGGCTGATGATGCGGTTGGTGAAATGAGAAGCTTGGCCAGGGGTCGGAAACGAGATCGCGCTGAGGCTGGATCCACCTTTGGCGGTGATGACGATGATGACAGTGTGTCTGAGGAAGTGGAAGAATTGTCGGCCAAGGAGCGGAGAAGACGCAAACGCCGTACGGTCAGCAAACGGAAATCTGAAATAGGACTTTCTCTACGAGGTCGGAAGCGTGATCGCGGTGATTCAGACAATGAGGACTCGGAAGATTACGATGAGGAAAGCGACGATGCTTATGTGTCGAAAGGAAAGGGCAAACACTCCAAGAAGAGGGGAAAACGAGGCTCTCATGTTCACGAGCAACTCGGTGTCGGTCGGTTTGGAGGGTATGGTGGTGAGAGTGGGAGCGATGTTAGCATGGACGGCAGTGGCATATCCAGTCATCCCAGCTGCAAAGGCAGGAAGATTGGTGAAGAGTGGGAAAGCCATGGTACTCATTTTAAGGTTGGCCCGAACGGTGACAGGTTGCGACGAGTCTTGATCAGACAGGAACGGAGCAAGTTCCCCATGGTGCGTGATCCTTGTCAACCCAGTCGACCGAGTTGTGCTAATCCCAATTCCATAGCCCGCTGACTCGGAGCACCCAGACCGAGACGCTGGTGTGGAGATCTTCGTTGAGAAATGGCTTACCGATGATGAGTATAGAATCTCTGCGAAGGCGCAACAACTTGCTGCCTCTCTTACTCCCAGTTCTTCGACGGAACCTGAAACACCTCGGCCTGAAGATGAAGAAGACTCTCAGAAGGTTGGTAATGGTACTCTCCTTGGCTCGCGTTTCGTTNGACCTTTTTCTCATAGACCTTTGATGCACCTCTTCCACCGCCTGTTGGTAAAAATCTGCTTTACGAGGCACCTGGCACCCCAAGTCAGCGCCGGTATGCCGCTCAATATCGCGGATACAGCCAACAGAATATTACGCAGGACCCCTTCCGTCAATCTGTTGCTACTAACGTCGGTCTTCGTGCGAACTCCCGCCGCATTGCTATCTCGAACACCAAGCGTGTTTCTCCAGGTCAACTGCTCGGAACTCCTCCGGCCAGCCCGATCTCCTTGTCAAGCTCAATGAATGGTAGCTTGGCCGACAGCACGAATACCAACAGTGGATTGAACAACAGTCTCGTCGGCTACCGGGGATCACCCCGGCGGACTTATTCGAAATGGGAGAAACAGGATATGGAGGCTGCCGCGATGAGACAGGTTCGTGAGGCTGCCCGCCGTAAAGAGAAGGAGAAAGAGGAGAAAGAGAGAAAGGAACGCGAAGCCAAGGAGAAAGCTAGCGCTGCCATTGCGACTCCCCCGATAGTCACTTTGACACCCGCGCCTCCTACCCCGGTCCCCAGCACGGTTGCACCAACTCCTTCGCCTTCTCCGTTCTCGTTTGGCAAACCGGACGAAGCGAAAGATAAGGCTGCTTCGCCCGCTCCTACCCCTGCTGCTCCTAAGCCCGCATCGTCCCTTGGGTTTGGTTTCCCTCCTACATCGTCTGCATCGACGGATGCGTCCAAGCCAGCTTCAGCCACCCCGTCGAATGCACCCCCCACTATCTCCCTTTCCTCCGCTCCTCCTCTTGGGACATCTAGCGCTGAAGCTGATAAAGCTAAGGCTGCTAACCCCACTCCCTTGTTCGCCCCTCCTTCGTTCTCTTTGAACACACCCTCTGCCCCCACGCCTCCTGCTCCCCAGTCCACTGCTCCAGCCAGCAACTCTATCCCCAACTTCTTTGGGAAGCCCGCAGCTGCTAATGCTCCTACTAAGTCAAGTGACTCCCCATTGAAGTTTGGATTTGGACCCACACAACCGGCTGCTACGAACCCTGCCCCTGCCTCCACTGCTCCCCCTGCGGCTGCTCAACCTGTTTTCTCGTTTGGTGCTCCAGCTGCACCCGCTGCTACACCTGCATCTAGCACCCCCAGTCAGCCTCCCGCCCAATCAGTGTTTGGCTTTGGATCTGCTCCCGCGCCCAAACCTGCGACTACTGAGCCTCCTAAACTCGCATTCGGTCAACCTGCTGCGAACTCTTCGTCGGTGTTCGGTGGTCCATCCGCTGCACCAAATCAAGCGAGTCAACCCACTCCTGCGTTCGGTGCTGGAGCAGCTGCGGATACTAGCGCTGGTCCCAAATTTTCCTTCAACTTCGGCAAACCCGCTGCACCCGCCCCTGCTGCATCAACTGAGGCCGCTAAGCCACCTGCACCGACTCCTGCTGCGTTTGGTTTCGGTGCTCCCAAGCCTGCCGCACAGGAACCCAAACCTGACTCATCATCATCTTCTGCATTCAAATTCCAGTTCAATCAGACTCAGACGCCGTCGGAGTCGAGTAAGCCGACTCCTTCTGCGTTTGGTTTCCCGAGTACATCTTCATCCACTCCTGCTGCTGCTGCCAATCCATCGCCTTTTGGAGGCAATGCCTTCGGCGCCGCGGCTTCGTCGACTCCTGCTTCAGAAGCTCCCAAATCGGCCTTTGCAGGGTTCGGTAATACGGCGAACAAAGGAAGTGGTTTCGGCTCGACAACACCAGCCAGCTCGCCTTTTGGAGCGGCAAATGGTACCAATCCTTTCGGTGCGCAGGCTAATGGGTCGACACCAAGCAGTACCAGTGCTTTTGGCACACCCACATCGTCTGCCGCACCCACTACCACCACGGCTCCCAGCCAACCTACATTCTCGTTTGGGGCACCAGCACCGACGGTGAAGCCGTTATTCGGCCAACCCCAAGCTGCACCCACGTCAACGCCTGCGGCATCACCGTTTGGTGCCCCAGCTTCATCGACAACGACGTCGACAACTCCAGCTGTTGCACCTACATCCTCAGCGTTTAAGTTTGGATCAAGTTCAGCAGCTCCTCCCCCCGTCTTTGGAGGTGCTGCTCAATCTAATCCATCGCCCTTTGGTGGTAGCTCTACGAATGGAGGCGCCCTTTTCAGTTTCGGCGCACCACCGAAAACCCCAAGTAAATAAATGGGTTTAACTCGCCGCCGCAACCATCTTTTTCTTGCAAATAGTGCATCGTTCGATGTCGTCGTGGACAGTTCATCCCTACTTCCTCCTACTTCCTCCTCCTCCCATCACACCTTTCTGAAAACCCTCTTCTCCCTTGTCATTCTCGGTTGTTGTAGAAGGCATGCTTCGTCCTGTTTGTCTTTATCTTATATAATAGTTCTCTCCCCCCAGTACTCCATCCATCTTGTATAACTACTCATCCACATCACTCGATTATCGAGTCGCACCTTCCCCCGCTTTCTGGTTAAAAATCTATCTTTTCTGCTGGTTTCGCGGTCTCTCTCCCTCACTTTCATTTGGTGTGATCATCTTGTGTGTCGTCCCAGAGTAAGTTTTTTTTCGATTCCAATCTAGCTTGAGAGCTACTTGGTAGGTTTATCAAAATCGCGCTTAGTGCGCCCATGAACTTCGGGACGACCTTATTCGGCCGCAGGCGGAGCAGGCGGGTCGTGTAAGTACAGCTTCTTTCTCTTTTTGAGTCAATGGACTACTTACCGACCACCATCTCAGTTTTCTGGTAATCTTCACCCTCGTATCTGCTCTTTCGATGATCTTCGCCAAAGTCGCCCTTAATTGGTTGACTTCCTTAAGATACAAACACCGTAAACCGACCGTAAACCTAGCAGATATCCCCCAAGACGTGATATACTTAGTCTGTCTATTTTTGTCTGTGAAGGATCTTTTTCACTTACGCCAGGTGAGTATCACTTCTGAATACAAAGTGGATTCATGCTGACCACTTCAACCTTTTTCCAGACCTCAAGATATTTCTTCCTTCGCACCAATGACCGGTCTATCTGGCTGACTGTGCTCCGCGACATTCTCGAGGTCAGGCCTATGCCAAGGCTTCGCTTTGCTCTAGAGGAAATGTCCCTTGACGAATGCATCCGTTCGACGTTACGGATAGCATTTGTGGATCAGCGACTTCGCGGCTTGGATCCCACAAACCTCGAGATAGTACGAACGTGGCCTTGGTGGGGGAAACCTACCGTACTGCCTGGCGGAAAGCATTTCGTAATGCTCACTAATAACTCGCGCTCGTTGATGGTCCATTCATCCGAAGCCGACTCTCTATTAGAGGGATGTCCACTCATCCCTCCATCTCCGCATCCACTCATTCATTGGGCGGTCATCCCGGTGTCGTCCGATGAAATAGTTGTCGCAACTGCAGCTTTGGAGATGCACATCATTATAACTGAAAATGTGATCAGGTCTGGTCAGTCCTCGTCACTGTTGTTTCTTACTCGTATTTACATCTGTGGAATCAAGGCGGACTTCCCATGTCTCCATATACCGCTGCAATCCCGCAACTGGCATGCATACGCAACTCGATTACTTTATCATCGGCATGGATATCATCAACCCCCCGTTCTTGGATAATCGGTGCATTGCTGTTAGAGGCGGAGACCGAGGTGGCTATTTTTATGTTCGATTTTACACAGAGGGCTTGGATTCATCTCTCCTCAGAGTCAACGAGGTAAGTTCGCAATGGTTATCCACATGAGAATTTGCCAGTAGTTATCTTACTCATTATCTTACTTGCTTAGGACCTCGACCTCCAAGGATCTCTGTTTCTGCCAGACGAGCATCACCTCATCATCGCTCATCCCAAGGGCACTTATGTATACGTGCTCCCTCCGTTGAACCCTATCGGAAAGCGCGCCATTCATTTGAGTGACTCCACTACGTCACTTGCGCCCCCGACCGTCTTCCGTGCCAGTTTCGACATTTTCAACCGCCCTTTCTTAACACCTTTAGGTGGCCCTTGCCAGATACCTTGTCTGTCTATCTGGTACGGACGAATGATGACCGCCATCGATATTCAGCAACCTTCCATAGAATATCCTCGTCATCTCGTTTGGCCAGAGTATCCCTATAACATGCCATCGGAAAGGCGAGCATGGAGAGGTGCTTTCTGTGGCATGTATACCTTCGACGGAGACCGTATCACTGCATTTCCGATTGAAAATGGGTTTCTCACTAGCAGGGGACATCTGAGGCTAGATACTGAGCCGTGCGGAACCGTCCCTTTGACGAACTTCCATTGTCCCTCCCTCATTATCGAGTCGCTGTCTTATGATGAAGAGTCCGGTCGGTTACTGATGTCTGCGAAAATGAGCGGCGATGCATGTGTAGTAGTATTGGCCAAGATGTAGCATACGCTCCCCACTGTATGAATGACTTGTTACCATGCTTCCGTAAATTGAGGGTCCCTGCACCAACAATGCCGCGCAAATAATACTGGTACACTGACTCGGGACGCCCGGTGTTCTCTATAACCTTTTTACCCGCGTCCTCGAGTCCTCGACCACCCGTCCTACTTGCCATGGCTTTGGTTTCTGACGAACAGCTCTACGCCTACTCTGACCGCGTCAAAGACAAGGTCGTTGTTATCACTGGTAAGTATGTCGCGTGCTTCATTCAACTCTCCATTTAGGGGGCATTTGTTGTCAGGCGCGGCCAATGGCATCGGCAGAGAAACTGCACTGTTATTCGCAAAATATGGGTGCGCAAGCATTCTCTTACTCAGGCTTAGAAGTCGCGTCAGGTTCTAAGTTGGGATTTCTAGTGCGAAAATAGTCATTGGTGATCGTGACGTCGAAGGTGGTGAAGCTACCGCGCAGGAGGTTCGAGCGGCTGGCGGGTGAGTTTAAGTTTGAAAGTTTGTTTTTTTCCCTTCTCACCAGCATTATCCTTTCTCGTAGCAAATCCATCGCCACGAAATGCGATGTCACGGTGTTCGACGACCAGGTCAGTCTGTTTGAACTTGCGATGGCGACTTTTGGTTCCGTCGACATCGTCGTCCCGAACGCCGGTGTGACGGAAATGTACCCCTTCGACACCGTCAAGCTCAGTGAGGATGGAAAACCATTAAAGCCCAAAATGACAACTCTGGACGTCAATCTGACTGGTCTCTTGTATTGTATGTCTTCGTCCCTTTGCACATCTGCCTATTGAAATCGTCGTTTCCTTCACCAGCGGTCCACCTTGCCATTCACTATCTCAAGCTCCAGCGCCCCGATTTGGAGTCTCTGAAGGCGCTTGTGCTTATTGGGTCGATGGGTACGTTTGATCTCAGTGCATTCCGTTCTTTTGCTGAATGCTATTGCACAGCATCATGGGCTGGTATCCCAAAAGCAACGTTGTATTCTGCCTCGAAACATGCCGTTCTCGGTGTCATGCGTTCTCTGGAACCCATGCTGGAATCAGAGAACATACGGATCGGCACAATACATCCGTTCTTCGCTGGTGCGCGTTTCATCCAATTCCAATCCCGTCCATAAAGCTCATGTGTACCTTGGTAGACACGAACATCGTACCTACACCCGTCAAGCTCTTCCTCGCTGGCATTCCGAAAGTCCCGGTGCCACGGATAGCTGGGGCTATATTCCATGTTGCATCAAACCCCAAGCCCGAGTCTAGCGGTTCTGCATGGCTACTGCCTGACGACGGTGCAGTTTTTCAAGTGCCTAAGGAAGAGTTCAAAGAGGGTGTGTATAAAATGATAGACGAACGCGCCAACCGTCTTCAGAGGTACCCTCTCGCTTCTCTATCTTAAATATATCCATCTGATCATGAATCTTAGAGGTGCAAAAGGCGCAGTCTTCTACTTCAACCTCACAAAAGATCTGAGTCGTATCTTCGCCAAGCCATTGGCTATCCTCGGAGTTGCCCTCTTCGTTGGCCAATTCGTATATCTCAACCGCGAAGTCATTGCTTCATTCGTCCAGTAGTACTTACCGGGTGTAGATGTCTTCTCCTATCCTCTTTGTCCACGAATGCCCAGACAGTTCATGAAGAACCCACACTCGGACCGTAAGTCGAAGACTGGATCGACGAGTTCGAGAAGGTGCAATCCACGTCGAGTTTGAGCGCCAAGCTTTTTGTTCCCTCCTGCGCACTTTCTGGTGGCGATTCTCCGTTATCCGAGGGGACTATGAGACCAACCGCGGCGTCCTACTGTGTTCGTTACTAAAATTGCCCATTCTAACTTATAGGTGCCGACCTGCCATTTCGGACGCGACTGCTTGTGTGGGAAGTCAAGCTCTCACAATGCCATTCTCATCCAAGGATCCAATCGCTTCGATCCACTCCTCTTTCCGAAAGGTCATCTGGATGACCATACATAACCATGGGCGTATGCCGTTCTAATCAAGCCACCATTTCCAATTATTTTCGACGGTGTTATACACTCCAAGATAAATCTGTGAGTGATTCGAATATCCAATCCCAGCTTCTTCGGGAGCCTGTTATCGTCCTATTACTCAGATTGCCCATATATATAGACACAGTCAAGTGGCCCCTCTACTCCTCCAGAACCACAACCAACCAACCAACCAACCAACCAACCCCCCCCAGCTAAATGTCCACCCCCAACGCCAAAGAAATCGCGTCTACTTGGTTACAAAGCTTTGCCCAAAGTTTGTACTCCAGTGATGTAAAGGGCGTTACCGCCGCTTTCCTTCCGGACGGATGGCTTCGTGATGAACTTGTGTTCACCTGGTCCAATCGCTCTCTGGAGGGCCACGTCAAGATTCTCGAGTACCTGCAAGATACCTTGTCCAAACCTCGAATCTCTGACGTCCAGCTCGATGAGAGACCTCATCTTGCTCCATACTTAGGACCCGTGACACCGATGCACACTGGCCTCGGTTCTGCATTCACTTTTCAAACCAAGGATGCTGTTGGTCGAGGTTATTTCCGTCTCGTGCAAGCAGACGGTACTGGAGAATGGAAGGCTCTATCTGTCTACTTCACTCTTGACGACATTAAGGGACACGAAGAGAGTGGTCCCGAGCTCGGTGTTTACGGTGGTCATACACTCTCTTGGGAGTCTGTCAAGCGTGATCGAGTGGAATACGTCGAGAAAAATCCTCAGGTACTAATCAGTGAGTACCACCAAGATTCTTCACAGTTGATATCCACTTGCCTTACGGATGTACAGTCGGTTCTGGTCAGACTGGGCTCAATGTTGCTGCACGTTTCAAACAAATGAATATTCCGACGATCGTGGTCGATCGCTTACCCCGTGTCGGTGATGTATGGAGGAATAGATACCCGACCTTGACTTTGCATACTCCCCAAGGTCAACATCAAAGTGCGTATTTGACATATCTTATCTTATCTTTCGGCTTATCCGCCTATTAGTGCTGTACCATCCATATCCTCGAACTTGGCCCAAATTCACACCACGAGACAAGCTGGCGGACTGGTTCGAGCAATACGCCGTGTCTCAGGATCTTGTCGTCTGGACGAACTCAACTCTCCTTCCTTCCCCAAAATACAACACCGAAACCCGAAGGTGGACAGTGCGGATCAATCGTAACGGCACCGAAGTGGAGGTCAACCCTTCCCACATCGTTGTTGCTGCTGGCACGCTTGGAGCACCTCGTATTCCTTCTTACCCCGGTCAGGACGCGTTCAAAGGGACAATCATCCACACCGGTATCTTCAAAGGTGCGAGGGCGTTCAAAGGCAAACGAGTGCTGGTGGTCGGCGCAGGAAACACCTCGGCAGATGTATGTCAAGACCTTGTTTTCCAGGGAGCCAAGTCTGTGACTATGGTGCAACGATCGAGTACCTGTGTGGTATCTTCAAAGAGTGTCGTCAGCGGACTTGAGACGCTATGGCCTCCGAATGTACCCACTGAGATTGCCGACTTTAAACTCTCCTCGATGCCCTTTGGGTTGATGCGGAATATTATGATTGCTAATGAGGAACATTCTTGGAAGGAGCATGAGGAGATGCATGATGGGTTGAGGAAGGCTGGGCTAAAGTTGAACATGGGCATCGGAGGTGCTGGTCAATGGGGCTTGGTCCATCAACGTTTAGGAGGTAAGTGTCAACTTTGCTTGCTTGTATCCGACGATTCTGACTCCATACACAGGCTACTGTTCGTGTCCCAAAGCTATGCACATCCACATGCTTGAGCTAATATGCTTACTCCAGGGATTGATGTTGGCTGCGCTGAACAGATCATCAACGGCAATATCAAAATTAAACAAGGCGTCGAAGTAGAACGTTTCTCAGACAACGCAGTTTCCTTTACAGATGGTTCTTCCATCGAGGCCGACGCCGTGATCTTCGCGTGCGTGTTCGCTAGCTCAGCCGCTGACTGGACAGTTTGACATTGAAATCTTCTCTTAGTACCGGGTACCACGATATTAGGGACACCATGCGTGATCTTTTCGGTGATGCAGTCATAGATCAGACAGCTCCAATATGGGGGCTGGACGAGGAGGGTGAATCGAAGGGGTCACACAGGCCTTCGGGGTATCCAGGCGTCAGTTTCCTTACAATCTTTGGTCTAATTGTTCGCTGACCATGAACCCGCTCGTCTATAGCTATGGTTTGCGACGGGTGACTTTTACTTCTCTAGGTACTATTCTAAGCGAATGGTGAGCTCCTCGCCTACAATGTGCATGTCGTCACGGCGCCAATTGTTTTCCTTTTCCAGGCTCTACACATCAAAGCACAGGAGCTCGGGCTCTGCCCGTCGTAAGAATTATACGACAGACAATACGTATAGAATCTCTCAGTATCACCTTGTCTCACTTCAATTATGAATTGTACCGTACTCACTTCCATAGACAATTACTGGTTCCCTTGTTACGCAAGTCTCGGGGTTGCCCCGTCTTATTCTTCCACCCTGACAACCACTGCTTTGTGTCCCTTCGAACGCCTCGCATTACCTTAAATACTGGACCTACAAGGACCCACAAGGTATGTACGTCAACCCGGARRATACAAGACACGTCGATAACAGGTGTCTCGGTCGAGGAACCGTACCTTGCCTTGCTTTATCTGYATATTTATGGACCTCACTGCTTTGTTGTCAATCTCAAACCTTTCTCTTTTCTATCTCCCTTTCCCCTCAGTGAGGCTTTCGCTGTTTTTTCCTCCCCTCCTGCTTGATAGCGAGGATCATTACGACTTGGACGGACGGCTCGGCTCGGATCGATACGCTGACCTCGCCTCGTGCACATTACTTCCGATAAAACTCATYGCCTGTGACGAACTTTCGATACCCAGTGACTCAACGATATCCAACACGACATAATTCCCCATCCTGCGACGGAATATAACGACTACTATTCTACGATCTACGATTATCTTTTTGATTCCTTGACCTCAATTCGCTCCGTTCCAACAAAGGATGACCATCTACGGGAACCCTGCTTTCACTTTGCCTTATTTCTATCCGCCTGATTGTCGATGTGGGTGTCTGGATCAAGGGAAGGATAGCAAGATACCTGATCTTGGTGGTGAGTGATTCGATRCTTTGTCTGGGACATTYCCGGTTTCTTACCATTCARAACACTTAGTTCCYCGGATATTGTCCACGAAACGAGGCAATGGCCGCCAATACACGCCGTAYTCAGTATACCAAACACTATCTCCCYACGGAACACCCGCTATACCACACTCCATGCATCTACARCAGCCTARCCCTCTTGGAACTTCGACACTAACGYTCACTGGACCRTCAAGGGAGGATGGTACACCTCTTTGGATGCCTGGGACMTTYCCGCCTGTCCCCTACGGAATCGCTGTCCCRATACAACTYCACCCCCTCCTCATCGTCAATCCRAACAACCCCAAYTGCCCGACCCTCCAATGGGAYATCTCCAAGCGCCCCGATACAGCCATGGAATTCACYGGTCGGGAATTATACCGGAAACCAAACCTAGACCAAGAAGCGACAGCGCAGAAAGCGAATCGAGTCATGATTTTCTCTGAGATGCCTGCTCTGCGGACATGGATGGAGCAGTGGGGTGGKATAGAGGCYRCCAATGGGGGAGAGCTGACAGTGTACAACGTCCTCGAAGCGGTTTACGAGTACTTCCAGAAGCCATTATCCCGGAAGGAGTACAAGAAAGCCGTCAAAGTCGATCCGAGCAATGCGCATCGGTTCTATCAAGCGGCGTATTGGAGAATCGCGACGTCCTATCAAATACCCTCGGTCGAGCTCGCACAAGGGCTGAAACGAATAGATGTATTGGGTGACTATAAGTATTTCCGCGGATTCAGGCCGCTCTGGCATGATGGTGTCTGGGTAATGATGCTGGAATTGGGGGCTAAAGGGGTGCCTCCGCAGATATGACTGACTTGGCTCTTGYAYTTGTATTCAAAATCAATANNT